>JAXQQM020070490.1:0-116127 GCA_034641835.2 Pinus albicaulis
TGTGAATTAAAAAATAGAAAGTGAGATTTAAATGAGCATTTAATCTCAGCCCTAGATCTCAATCTATTTCAGCCATTGGATTTAGGGATTCCCCAAAAGTCACTTAGGGTTAGGTTAAAGGAGGGAAAGGAGGAAAAGGAAGAAAAGGTCATTCATTCTTTCATAAGCAAATTGGGAGAAGGAGAGAAAGAGAGCTGGAGATTTTTCTGAGCAGTGAGAAGAAGGAGGGCAGCAGTGAAGAGATTTCAGCAAAGGTACAGCAGCGTTTATTGGCACACATATCGAGGCAGAATATCTGTACAGCAAGGGAGAGGTAGTGTTTCCAAGTGAGGAGGCACAGAAATCGAGGAAGAGGGTACAGCAGCAAGCACGCACTTCAAGGCACAAAAATCAGGCACATTTTCCAAGGAAGAGGGTGGCTGTCATTTTCAGCACAAAAACCGAGGAAGAGGACAGCAGCACAGCCCAAATTTTTGGCACGGATTTCGAGAGAGGTTGTTGTACAAAATCTGCATAGTCCGTACAGCAAAGTACAGCTATTCTGGCATGCTTCCCGAGGTGGTCGTACAACATTTAACGCTGTCCTAAGGTGCTGTAAATTTTCTGTTTTTTGTTGTTGCTGATTTCACACAATTTCTGAGGCGGTGTGCAAGCACGGAAATCGAGATAAGTCTGTAAATTGGTTGCTGGAATTTTTTCTGAGTTTTTCCTGTTTCACTGTAAAAAGCAATATTCAGAAAATAAAAGAGAAGCTTTCGAACTGGTTTCCCCAAGAGTTGTAGGGGGTTTTTCCAGGGTCATGTTGACCAAAAATCTCAGTTTTTAAGTGTGTTGAATGGCTGTTTTAAGCTTTGCTGATTTTTAATTCTGCATTTTCCAGCATTCTGTAAATTTTCCAGAATTTGTGTTTTCAGCAAAAAATTATTTTTCTGTTGTTGAATGTAAGGACATGGGAAAGGGCATTTAACTAAAAGGAGAAATAAGGTGAAACTGAAAACCGTGGTGGGAAAACAAGAAATTTCTACATGGTATCAAAGCTTGGGTGCTGAAAGTGCAGTTTGAGACAGCAAGAAGAAAAATACAGTCTGCTGATTTTTTCACTCAGAAAATTCCAGCAAGCTGATTTTTCACAAACAGAATTTTTATCTTTACTACAGCAGTGCTATTTTTCAGTTTTAGGACAGCAGGATGTCATTGGGATTGAGGGTGGAGGATAGGATGGATGGGCATACCAATTACAGAGTTTGGAAGGAGAGAATGCAGAGTATCTTTGAGGAGGCAAGAGTCTGGGATATCATGGTTCATACCCAACAGCAGCCTGTTAATGTGCCTACTGATGTTGTTCAGTTGGCAGCATATAATAAAAAGAACAACAAGGGTAAGAGACTGATTCTAGACGGAATCAAAGACCATTGCATTCCTCATGTGAGAGGAAAGAGAAATGCTCATGAGATGTGGGCAGCATTGTCCAATCTCTACCAGAGTACCAATGAGAACCGGAAAATGGTCCTGAAGGAGAAGCTGAAGACCATTAAGATGGGCAATGATAGTGCAGCTGGATATCTCACAAATATTACTAATGTGAGAGATGAGTTGGCAACGATTGGAGAGGCCATTCCACCCACTGAGTTGGTGCGGATTGCAGTGAATGGCCTCCCCAGTTCATGGATGAACTTTGCTGATGGGGTTTGTGCACGTGAGACCCTTCCCACATGGGAAAGGTTTTGGGATGATTGCATTCAGACAGAGATCAGGAAAGGTCAGCTTGGGGCAGCCAAGCCAGTTGAGCAGGATGAGGATGTAGCATTGTTGGCAGGAGGCAAGAAAGGCAAAGGGAAGAAGCAGGCTTCCACAAGCAATGGTGGGGGCAAAGGCAAAGGTAAAGGTAAACAGGGTAACACACAGAAGGACTATTCCAAGGTGAAGTGTTGGAATTGTCAGAAGATGGGGCACTATGCAATTGTGTGTCCAGAGATAAAGAAGAAGAAGGGGAAGAACCAGAGCATGGAAACATCAGCAGAGGTTGAGGACTTTGCAGATCGCTTTGACTGAGAGTTTGGGTTCATTACGTGTGAGTCCTCTAGTGCAGGATCACCTGCCACAGAGGTTCAGAGGGAGCATGCATTTCCCTCGACTAGCGGAGCATCTTCGGGTATCTGGTATGTGGACAGTGGGGCTTCACGTCATATGACAGGAGTCCGTGAGTACTTCTCAAAGCTTTCAGAGAGTGGCACTGATATAGAGGTAGTACTCGGTGATGACAGAGTTGTTAGAGTAGTCGGTGTGGGAACACTGACATTTCAGAGGGAGTCTAAACCTCCCTTGAAGGTGTCAGATGTTCTTTATGTGCCAGGGATGAGGAAGAACCTCATATCCGTCTCAGCTTTGGAGGACAAAGGATATGAGATACTATTCAGGGGAGGACAGGTGTTGATGTATCCCAGGGGCACTCCAGCTGATTCAACTAGAGTGATAGGTGTACGCCATGCAAAGGTGTACAAGTTTGCATTTCAGTCCCTTTTGGCATTGAGCAGTAGTACCGACAGTAGAGCTAGCAGTTCTGAGCAGTGTGAGATTTGGCACCGCAGGATGGGGCACATGCATCATGGAGCCTTGAGGACTTTGCGGGAGATCACTACAGGTGTGCCAGAGTTCAGTACTGATCACTTTGATACTTGCAAAGGATGTGCGATGGGCAAGTTTGCCAAATCCTCTTTTCCCAGCAGTGACAGCAGAGCGACTGGGATACTTGATTTGATTCATTCCGATGTGAGCGGTTGGATGTCTCATGTTTCCTTGAGTGGATATGAGTACTATGTTTTATTCATTGATGATCACTCCAGGAGGACCTGGATTTATTTCTTGAAGACCAAAAGTGAGGTCTTCAAGCGGTTTCAGGAGTTCAGAGCTCTTGTGGAGACACAGACAGGTCGGAAGATCAAGTCCCTGAGGTCGGACAATGGGGGAGAGTACACCCTTGGAGAGTTTGTTGACTATTGTGCGGAGGCAGGCATTAGGAGGGAGTTCACTGTTCCTTACAACCCCCAGCAAAACGGGGTTGTGGAGAGGAAGAACAGATCCATCGGAGGGGCTGCCAAAGCCATGTCACATGATCAAGGGTTGCCATTGTTTTTGTGGGCAGAGGCCTGCAACACTGTTGTTTATTTGCAGAACAGGAGTCCGCATTGTGCCTTGGGGCATTTGACTCCGGAGGAGGCTTTTTCTGGGAAGAAGCCTGATATTGGTCATCTTCGTATCTTTGGGTGTATCACATACTCCTACATACCCAAGGAGAAGAGGACCAAACTAGTGCCCACCACAAAGAAGGGTATCTTTGTGGGCTACAGTGAGACCTCAAAGGCCTTTCGGATTTACATTCCTGCACAAAGGAAAGTTGTTGTCAGGCGGGATGTGAAGTTCGAGGAGGACAGGGCCTTTAGGAGGTCACGGGAGTTAGAGTATCTGGATCAGCCAGACCCTCAGCAGCAGTTGAGTCAGTCGCAGGGATCCAGTGGGCAGGGATTAGGAGGATCCGGAGGTACATCTATGACGATGTCAGGTCCATCAGTGAGCAGTGGCTCACAGAGTCAGAGGGGTGGTGCTTCGGGCAGCATGCAGAGCAGTTCACTAGGGAGTCCACTGATGGACAGTTCACACGGTACCTCAGCTTCTACAGGTTCAGGTGCAAGCAGGAGGACAACAGACAGACAGTCAGGAGTTCAGGCTCCTGATGATGATGATGAGGAGGAGTTTCATTCTCCAATGGGAGAAGTATGCTCAGGGAAGAGGAAGCCCAAGTGGCTTCAGGACACCTTGAGAGAGGCCACATCTGTTGTTGGGCCTAAGAGGCCGGTCAGAGAGAGCAGACCACCTGAGAGGTTTTGTAGCTATATGGCAATGGCTACCAACATTCTTGACTCTGAGCCTTCTAGCTATGAGGAGGCAGCTAGCCAGCAGGTCTAGAGAGAGGCCATGCAGGAGGAGTATTCTTCTATCATGAAGAATGATGTTTGGGAGGTGGTGCAAAGACCTGAGGGCAAATCCGTGGTTACTTCCAGATGGCTTTACAAGGTAAAGCATGCTGCAGATGGCAGCATTGAGAAATTCAAAGCGAGGTTTGTGGCTAGAGGGTTCTCCCAGGTAGAGGGAGTTGATTATGAGGAGACCTTCGCTCCCGTGGCTCGGTATACTTCGATCCGCTCCATTATATCGATAGCAGCAGAGATGGGTTGGAAGATCCACCAGATGGATGTGAAGACCGCATTTCTCAATGGCTTCATACAGGAGGAGGTGTACATTGAGCAGCCACGGGGCTTTGAGGTGCATGGGAAGGAGTCCCATGTGTGCAGACTGAAGAAGGCCCTTTATGGCCTGAAGCAAGCTCCCAGAGCTTGGTACTCCAAGATAGATACATACTTGCAGGAGATGGGTTTCACAAAGAGTGAGGCAGATCCGAACCTTTACTATATTGTGATAGGTGAGGAGCCTCTCATTCTGGTGCTGTATGTGGATGACTTGGTCATTACAGGTGCAGAGAAACTCATAGAGCACTGCAAGAGAGATCTTGCGGTGGAGTTTGAGATGAAGGACATCGGCTTGATGCATTACTTTTTGGGTTTGGAGGTGTGGCAGGAGGAGGGGCATTTCTTCCTGGGACAGGGGAAGTATATTGTGGATATCCTTGGCAGATTCCACATGGAGGATTGTAGACCCATGTCGACACCGATGATCACCAACTAGAAGAAGCTTCATGCTTCGGATTCCGAGTTGGTGGATCCCACATTGTACAGACACCTGATTGGTTTCTTGATGTATTTGGTCAACACTAGACCAGATATTTGTTTTGCAGTCAACACGATGAGTCAGTTTATGTGTGAGCCTATGAAGGTTCATTGGGTGGCTGCAAAACACATTTTGCGATACTTGCAGGGGACAGTGGATTATGGTCTGGACTACAGGCAAAGGGATGGAGTGAGATTGGCAGGTTACACTGATTCTGATTGGGCAGGTTGTGCTTCTAATAGGAAGAGCACTTCAGGGTGTTGTTTTGGGTTGGGTTCAGCAATTGTGTCATGGTTCAGCCGGAAGCAGCAGTCAGTAGCATTGAGTTCAACGGAAGCAGAGTATATGGCAGCCAGTCTAGCTATTTGTGAGGCCATCTGGCTTCGCAAGATGTTGTTTGGCTTACTTGGTCAGTCGTTGAGACCTTCAGTGATTTACTGTGATAATCAGAGTTGCATTAAACTCACAGAGAATCCAGTATTTCATGACAGGTCAAAGCATATCGAGATCAAATATCATTTCATCAGAGACTATGTTCAGAAAGGAGCTGTGAAGCTTGAGTATATTCCCACTGATGAGCAGGTTGCAGATATTCTTACCAAAGCCTTACCACGAGGCAAGCATGTCTACTTCAGAGACAAGATGGGTGTGGTGAGGAACACCTTTCTCGGTAAGAGGGAGTGTTGAAATTTGGTTACCGGAGGACAGGTGGTTCCCTAAGGCTTTGATCTTTGGCCTAGGGAAAAGTGTCCAAAAGATTTTAATTTTTCTCCTAAAGTGACTTTATAATTTTATAAAGTCAAATCTAATTTAAAAGTGACTTTATAATTTTATAAAGTCAAATCTAATTTAAAAGTGACTTTAAGTGATAAAGTTACTAAAGTCTAATTTTAAAGTGACTTTAATAAAGTCAATGTAAAATTAGAAAGGAAAAGTGACTTTGGAAATAAATGACTAAGTGGGTCTTTATTAAAGTGGTGTGAATTAAAAAATAGAAAGTGAGATTTAAATGAGCATTTAATCTCAGCCCTAGATCTCAATCTATTTCAGCGATTGGATTTAGGGATTCTCCAAAAGTCACTTAAGGTTAGGTTAAAGGAGGGAAAGGAGGAAAAGGTCATTCATTCTTTCATGAGCAAATTGGAAGAAGGAGAGAAAGAGAGCTGGAGCTTTTTCTGAGCAGTGAGAAGAAGGAGGGCAGCAGTGAAGAGATTTCAGCAAAGGTACAGCAGCGTTATTGGCACACATACCGAGGCAGAAAATCTGTATAGCAAGGGAGAGGTAGTGTTTCCAAGTGAGGCACAGAAATCGAGGAAGAGGGTACAGCAACAAGCATGCACTTCAAGGCACAAAAATCAGGCACATTTTCGAAGGAAGAGGGTGGCTGTCATTTTCGGGACAAAGACCAAGAGGACAACAGCACAGCCCAGATTTTTGGCACAGATTTTGAGAGAGGTTGTTGTACAAAATCTGTACAATCCGTACAGCAAAGTACAACTGTTCTGGCACGCTTCCCGAGGTGGTCGTACAACATTTAATGTTGTCCTAAGGAGCTGTAAATTTTCTGTTTTCTATTGTTGTTGATTTGGCACAATTTTCGAGGCAGTGTGCAAGCACAGAAATCGAGATAACTCTGTAAATTGGTTGCTGGAATTTTTTCTGAGTTTTTCCTGTTTCACTGTAAAAAGCAATATTCAGAAAATAAAAGAGAAGCTTTCAAACTAGTTTTCCCCAAGAGTTGTAGGGGGTTTTTCCAGGGTCATGTTGACCAAAAATCTCAGTGTTCAAATGTGTTGAATGGTTGTTTTAAGCTTTGTTGATTTTTATTTCTGCATTTTCCAGCATTCTATAAATTTTCCAGAATTTGTGTTTTCAGCAAAAAATTATTTTTCTGTTGTTGAATATAAGGATATGGAAAAGGGCATTTAAATATTTGGGTAATAAAATTTGAAACAAAAACACAGGGTGGGGAAAATGAGAAATTTCTCTTATATTCCCAGTTTCGATGATGATTATGATAGCCTACAGAGCACATTATATCTCTTTATTATCTATACGTACTTTTACAAAACACGCTGCAATATAATATTAATCAAACGTGTTTCCTCTTGAGAGTGTGAACTATCTTAAGATGCCCTCTACCTCACAAAATAACAGGCGTGCCATTTCTGAGTCACCACCATTCCACTGCAGTCCCCAAACCATTCCCCACCATTTAGCCCTTCACAATATTGGACAACCTCCCAAGGCATTCCTCCTCCCCCTCCACACACACAACACAGTGGATAAGTGGATGTTAAGAAAGCGGCGAGTTATAACCCCACCAATAGCGCTCAATGAAGGTGGCTTCCGCCAAATTCCTCAACATGGCACCATTCATGATTTACATATTACTAACATATTTAACCGTGTTCGCAGTAGACAGAGCTTCCCCTGTGAGGTGAGCATATTCATCAAATACTAAGCAAGGGTTTTGGGCAAACTGCAGTCTGGAGAGGATCATTCAGGTCGCTCGGCTTGTACAAAGTCTTACACTAATGGCTTTACCGAGGAGCAGTCGTCATCTTGGGGCTGTAGAGAACACGGCGGTTCTCCCCCAACCTGGAAAATATTGATCACATCTTCACCACTTCAAACCACGCTTATTGAGGCTTATCCGCCATTATTAAGGATTACATTTGTTTTATCACCTGAAAATAGCGGTGAAGAGGAAGAATAAAGGGCATTACGCATTCTACTTTTGTATGGAGACCTACTAAATGGCCATCATGAAGACTATATTAATGAATCCAAATTTTCGGGATACCTGAGACCTTTGTGGCTTTCTAACTGTCCAAATTATATTGGGGTAGGTGGTGGTGCCCCCTTTCTCTCGCCCTCATTAGGATCTCAATAAGTGAGCTAGTCCCTTCCTTCATGAACGTTACTATTAGGGCGATGGGTTGTCTTCTACATCATATTATTAATCTACTGTCTCATAGTTAATAACAATTCTCTTAGCCTCTACTCCAAGGGTTATTCAGATAAATTGATGAGCTGACGGTGCCTGGATATTAATAATAGATAGTTAATCCAGTGAAACCAAGATTTTGGCAGAATATTCCAGTTATTATTGACTCTCTTAGACACACATTTCTCGACGAGACTGCCACAACAAACACTAACTTCAGTACAAATTCTGAGTCTCAAATTTGGATTGCAGGAAGGGTCACCACACTCAACTCACCAGAGTATGATTTCACTGGCACTTCCATCAAAAAAATAGAACACGCTGAGAAATTTCAGAAGCCATCTCAACAAAAGCATCTCTTGGAGGGCAATTCCTCAAGCCACAGTTCTCTTTGACTCTGGAATTATGGGGATTGACTTTTACAGACATGTATTAAATGGAGAGAGTACAAACCTTGTTTCTTGAACGCATCATTAATACAACAAATGGTTCAGGAACCCATCATTGAGCCATTATTACGATACATCTGCTTGATTTCTTTCCTCCATACGGTCTGATCCATCAAAGTTTTCGAAAGGTAAAAGGTATGCTACCGCCGTTTTATCACCTGGAAGGCTCTGCTTCAGATTTAACTCCCAAAGTTCGTACAGGGTTAGGTTTGAGGGCTCTGAGCTCGACGCAGGGCCAAATCGCCGCCACCCACAGACGCCGCCCACCAAATTCGATTCTCTGTGGAAACACGCTGCCCGTCTTTTCAAACAAACAGTACAAATGTAGGCTATTTACCGATTGTATATTTAGGTCACTTAGGATCCCCCGGCAAACGTGAGCTTGATGATGTCTTTTCTACCTACAGCACATTTTGGAACTGTGTGATGGCCTCTCATCATCTGCCCCACTTGTATTTTAAGCAGCCAAATTTGCTCACTTAGTGTCCCTTTGGATAACTTTTGATTTGGCCACGTAACTCAAGATAGGAATCGATCACCTGTTCTGTGGTTAAGTAGGATATGCCAGGTGTTACCACCTTGAGCTAGAGACAGAAAGATGCACCTCAGATTTTAAATGTCACCCTGTGCCTAATATCAAAGGACACCTGCTGCACTCTCTCGGGGACTCGAGGGCTCCTCTACTTTCCTGCAACTCCAAGACAAAGATGGGCCTCTTCTGTCAGGTGATCTTCAACCATGGTCTCACTCCTGCATGGCTGTACCCCACCCTCACTGTTGATCAGACCAATTACTGACCACCCTGTTGATACATCAGATCAGAGCAATACACAGTAGGAAAAATTCCCCAGTACAAAACAGCAAAATGGTGAAACAACAATTCTAGAACCTCCTCTCTAAGATTTCCAAATAATCTCATCAAGGCCAGTGCAAAGGTGCCAATCCGTACATCAAGCCACATGATCTCGGGGCATCAGAGACATCGCTCCCAGACAAATCAGAATACCAGCACCCTCTCACCTGTCAAAATAACTCCCAAGTTCAAAAGAGCAACCAAAGATCCATTTGAAGTTTCTTCCTAGACGCAGATGCCCAGAGTGCATTTATGGATCACCAACCAGATCCTTGGTTTGTCAAGAGGGACTCCAAGAGCCTTAAACCAGTGCTGATGGCCACACACCCTCGACCAACAGATTCAAGAGACTTTGACATGATCAGCCTCATCATTAGAATCCCCACTCCCTCTTTCTTGACCAGTTCATGGTTGCAGTTGTCACACTTTCAAACTTGGTCAGAAACTCATAATGTTGTGCTCCACCATATCTTTGACGTGGCCTTTCACAAATGTTTTGCTGGTATACACCATCATGATTTCTTTCCTTCGTATTATTTTCTACATTTTGTATGAGATGTGTTTACCACTCCCACATTGTATTCACATTAGCTACACTCTTCAGTCCCATTGACCTACTTTTGTGGTCACTTCATGTAACAATAATAAAATTGTCTAATCTGTCTTATCTCTATAAAACATTTAAGAATATTTGAACAATGGTAAGAAGCAGATTCACCCAGAAAACATTGAAAGCTTAATCAGAAAACTCTAAGGACTGTCAAACTGTAACATCATGCTGAAACATTGTGGACAAAAAGTACCAAACTGAAATTTCAAACCTGCAAACACCTTTTATTGAAATCGGAAAAAACAGTACAACATAACCACAGTTCTAATACTTTGATAATCACTAGAAATTTACTCAATCTCAATCATGTTGAAAAAATATAACTACCTCTACCCTGCCTTCTTTATACACGTGGAATGCTACAGGACAAAACTAGTAGCCCATCCTTGCATTGTAGAAAAAAATCAGAAAAACAAAACCTAATTTAATTCTGTCTAGGAAGGGCAGCCTCCCTAAAACTGAAGATTCCCCTAGCTCATGCGCTAAAGCTATCTGAAGGTAAAAGCAGACTATTTGAAACCACCAAATCAAAAGAAAAACCTCATTATAAAACTGGGGATGCTAAATCAGGAAAAGCAGTCTAATTGCGATGTGTGAGGCTGCCTCATTCATGTGCCCTATCAATCCCTCACAACCAGGACTTCAGCACAATACCCAGGATAACCACGTGCCGTGCCTCCTTCTCCTCTGTTATCCCTCATCAAGACTGCAGAAACACCCTGTACTTGGAGGAAACCCCATTCCACTGCTGATGTTGGTACACCTCTCACTGCAGAGAACGAATGGTGCACCCACTGTGGGAGAGATATGACTGATGCAACAGGTAAAAAAGTTAAAAACTAAGTCGTGTTTTTATAAATGGTAGGTCTAATGTTATCATTGATATCAATATGAGGATCAATATTCTTGTAAAGACCACAAAGCCTATTGAGAAAGACACACAGTGATATCTGCAGGCCTCATACTGAAAGGTCCTTGCTGGTGATGACATGTCCCTCTTGGATTATAGGGATGCATTAATGATGATGTGCTTACTCTTGATGAAGAAGCCTGGAACCAGCATGATCTCAGATGGAAAAATGTTAAGGTGCCAAGTGTCCAATCATGTACCTTGTTTGGTAACCTAGAAGACTGCACACTTGACCCAGTGTCATTGGAAGTCAAGGTCTTAGTAGCACATGGATTGGAAACTATGTGACGACATGGAGGACCAATTGATTACATGGACGATTGTGGTGACATGACACGAAGACTACATGAAGACAATGGACATATATCACTGGCATGGCTAACCTTATGATGAAGAATCAAAGAAGCCAAAGACATTCACCCCACCACTCCATTTCGCACAATAAATAGTGATCTCACATTAAAAATTATTTTTCACTAACTTGGAGAGCTGTAATTTCTCTATGAAACATATTCACCATCATCTAAGGCATATTTTCCCTTTCTAATGAGCCCTTTGACGCCCCAAAATTCCAAATAGTTTAGGAGAAAATAAGATTTTTAGGGTAACTCTATGTCCTATTTTTCCTAGCCGACCTATGCTCAGTTGCTCATGTCGGCTCATGATGGCTCCTTCCTCGGCTTGGATGCGCCAACATCTTTTTAGGATAGACAAACAACTATATATATAAAGTTGTGTTCTTCCATTTCTGTGCAATCAATTCGGTGAAAAAAAACACAGAAAATCAGAGTAAAGGCAAAATTTTAAAGGAGGCCGAGAGATATACTTGGAGCAAATGTTTTTCTGTTGATATCTTGTCAACTCGGATTACAACAAATTTTCAGGATCTGTTTGGGTGCCCAGTGTAACTGTTTTGAGTTCGGATTGCAGAATATTTTTGGAGACTCGAACCAAGGTTGTAGCAGCTCGAGATTTGTTCTCAAGGAGGCTCAGGACATCTGTCTGAAATAGTGAAATCGTTTTAGGACTTGTGGAGAACTCGCTGCTTAAAACACAAAAGGTTTGAAGTTTAAGGCAGCATTGCATCTCTCTGCGAAATCATGTGGCTCTGAGGCCGTATGTATATTTTGTGGAACAGTGCAGATATATCTCTGTTCTGGGCGAGAAAAGATAAGGAGATCAGGGCCTGAACCAAAAGCAAAATACTTGCCTTCTACATCTGCAAAAGAGTGCATTTTGAGAGGAGCTGTACAGAAATAGTTGTAGGCCTGTAATTTGGTCCTTACAGGGCCTGCACCTTGGCCTGTGGAAAAAGCAACTAAAAAAAGGTATTCCTGAAACCGCTTCTGGGACTGTGTTTTGGTAGAATTTAGCCTTGTGAGCAGCTCAAACTTTGAGATAAAATCACAGACCTAAGATACCTCAATTTTGAGCTTATAAAGCTGTGGCTTGAAGAATATGCAGTGAGAGAGTTTAATTGACTACTATCTCAGGGGATAAGGAAAATAAAACTGAAGCAACCCCTCATAAGAGCCTAGTTGAAGGCATTCTAAGTGTGTGAAAAGTTAGAAAACATATTGTGGGTATTCTTAAAATATTGTATGATCAAATTATTGCATTGTTGAAGACTTATTGGAAGGGTATTTAGAGCTGACTTGAAGACGTAGCCTGGAGAACTTGATGCGTTGTTGAAGACTTAGAGTGACATTGAAGGAACTTATATTGGAATCTGAAGAGTTTTGAAGACTCTTTCCTTGGTTGAAGTAAAGTGATCATTTGATGGCGTGGACAGCAGTGAAGACAATGAAGAATTGGTGACAGCCAAAGAAGACAACAGGATTGGTGTCCTTGGAGTTGGCGATCCTAAACAAGGTTGGAACCTTGGATAAGATAGGGTTATGGAGCCCCTAGATGATGGAGTCCTCAATAAACCAGGTCGGAGCCTGAACCAGAAATAGCGTTGAAACCCTTGAGGTTGGTGCCTCAGAATTTACGAGGTTGGAGCCTTGATTTGTCCAAGTCGGTGCTTGGCAAATACAGGTTGGAACCTGGGATATTGAAGATCAGGTGTCTTCATCTGGGGTTAAGAACTACATATATTGTCCTTGATTATTGCAAGAAGAAATTAAAACATTTAATCTTATTGTTGTTTGTGTTCCTAAATATATATGATCTAACTAGTAAGAAATAACAATTGAAAACAAATATAATACTTTCAACATATAGATAATGAGAAGCAACCCTAGTAGATATGATACTTTCTGGAGCCTTTCATTTATCAGCCAGTGAAATAATAGAATCAATTTTTATCTTGCATTGTCACTTTGATTCCCAAAAGACACTTGAATTTATCACCACAGATCAAAGAAGAATTTCTGCATACCATAATCTTGAAGAGGCCGCTGCCCATGGTCCCAAAACAGCAGTAACTAATTCCATTGATACCTGCACATACGGTTTTCCTGCATTGCCAAGAAAGATAGAATTCATCAATAAAATTAATGATAACATAATTTAATCAACTGTACAGGCGCCACCTTACACTCCAACATTAAGATTATAAAAAAAACTAGCAGTAAGGAAGTCAAGACGAGTCTAATACAGTAGAAAAACATAAGCACCTCCAATCACAATCAAAAAGACAATATAGATACTGAAGAATATGAGCAAACATATTGGACCTGCATCTCTTTCTGTTGGGGGCACCTACTCTGAGTTTTGCAGCCCAATTAAATACTTCATTCCTTTAAAATCCTAGCTGGATTTGATACCTTACAAGCTTAAACTAAATACAGTTCCCTGATTCTCATCCTAACAGTCACGGTTCAAAATAGTCATATATGGTTCTCAGTTGTTCATAATTTCTGTGACCCACTTCATGCAAAAAAAAAAAAATCCCATCATGATGCTTACAATAAAGCATTTTCATTGTTAACAAATCATCAAATGGTTTTTCCACTAATTTTTATCATCTATTGCTCAAATTGGACAAGGACAATGGACAAGAAAAGAAGAATCTTACATGAAGAGAATTATTGAACTCTTTTGTTTTGTTTGCTGCCTGAGCACCCCATGTCTCTTGCAGCATCCGACCAGAACAAAGACACCAACAGCTGTATAGCTGCACATACAGATATTATGATCCTCACAACCAACAGATTATATTGTCAAATGTATAAAATTGAACAGTTCATCAATAGAATTTATGTGATTTTGTGAATGATCCAAGAAACATATCAAATCTATCTTACATATTTCCATAGCTATTTTTGGCATATGCTCCACCTTCATGACCAGCATACATATGATCCAGATAGCTAATGAAACCTATTCCAAAAGGAGAAGCTTGAAAAAGGTTAATTTAAGCAAATCTCTTGAATGGTATGCAACAAATATCTATAAGAAAAAGTAAAAACATTGAACGACAATATACAGCATATTTCTCATGTGCCAACAATGTATCCTGTTTACCTTTGCAAATATACTACCTCCGCTTATTTTGATTTGAACACTATGCAACCCATATTGTAAGAATTTAAATCAATATATTGGAAATATACGTATGGAAAAGTAAATAATATTGGGTTTGCATGGACTTGGACTTTTAATAATGCAATGAAAATCAGAAAAACACCTAAACAGAAAGCCAGGGTGTCAGATATTTAACATGCATTTATTCTTATAACAAGATGATTTCAGAAAATATTCAAAATCAATAAATAAAGTCAATTGTTAATGCAAAAAACAGATGAATATGAATGTACCTCTGAGCACCATTGCCATTTGACACCGTTTCAATCATCTTTGTCCTGATCTGTTCCTGTGCTCCAAAACAATGTTTGACATAAAAATAGGAATAAATGAACGATAAATATCTATCAATTGGCATACCAACTAATTAATGCAGTGATTTATATACTAACCTGAAGATAAAGGAGTAGGCAATATAAAACATCAAGATGAAATACACCTTTAGAATATAACATTCATAACAAAGACAATTTGTCTCCTGTGGTTTCACTGCAGATCTTGGCAAGCTTCCTTGGTCCAGCTATCAGCCAAAGCAGACAGAACAAAGCATAATCCAAAGGTGTTACATCAATCCCATTTACCCACCAACAAGGCCTAACAGTTGGTTTACAAGGAACAATGCTCACAGGATGAGGAGCAGTATCAAAGTGAACTCCAATGTCCCCCAAGTTCTGGACCAGGGAGGCATGGCAGGAGATGCACATGGGGGACATGTGGAAGCACCCACAATTTTGGCGAAATTTAGGGGGGAAGGATGACATCGAGGTCCACTAACGTGAGGAAATCCATCTCTAAAAATATAATAACTAATAATATGATAAATCTCAACAATAACAACTCATCCCATGTGAATACATCATTGTGCAATAACATATAAATAAATGTAAATAGTACTAAAGTCAAATTTATGGCTATTATAAACATATTGTCTAGATTAATTCAGTACTGAAATACATTGATTCACAAACAATAAATAAACAAAAATAGTCAAATATGAATGTATTGATTTGAATTTATCATTCTAGAATCTATTTGGTACTAAGAAAAATGGTAGATACTGAAGTCTGAAATAGTAAATTGGAAAATTACTCAAATAAAAATAGTAAAAAGTGTAATATATAAAACAAAACCTCAATTATGATAATCCATGATTATGCTGCAATGCCCTTTTTTAATTAGCCTTTTCTCCACAACCACATGTAAAAGTTCACATACAGTATCTGAGGACATTCCATGAATTGTACAGTTCTCCCAACCATACCACAAACTTTTGCAGGCATTGTCTGTCATTACCCTCGTTTGAAATGATCAAGTGATCCTATAGTGATATCAGAATTGTAAAAATAGATACAAACTTACCTCTTGGTCAGATTTCTCATTTTCAAACTTGGGATAAGTAAGCACGGAATTTGAGGCAGGCAAGCCTGAAAACATCTACACGATCTCCCTATGGATACCTTCAGTGATTGCCCTTCAACCGTCGGATTTCTGTTCAATACAGTGTCCACACTCTGCCCAAAAAGCTGTTGATAATGGCTTTGCCACTGCTGTGCCTTTCTTCTACTAGACTTGAGCTTTCACCCGTCACTATCATTGATGGCTTTCCTTCATCCCCATTGTGCACCACCACCATAGGTTTGCATATCCCTTTGCAACCCACAGTGTTACCTACTGTCAGCTTGGCCTTTTGCAGCAGCAAGTTTCTTTGATGAATCAGATCCAATAGGCAGTAGGTTTGCCACCACCACTAGTTTTTAAACCAGACAACTTTGAATCAGTGGAACTTCCAATCCCTCCAACAACAGAGCTCAACTGGTATAAATTTCAGCTTGGAGGCTACAGGCTCTCCCAACAACTAGGTTTGCTGATACATCAAGCAGTATTAACTGGGAAGCTTTAGAGCAATTTTTCCACTAAAATCATCAGCAGATCCACTAGCACCTCTGCTTTGATTAGTAGTCACTGCAGATCTCTGGACATCACGCTTTTGGCTTTTTCTCTCTTTCCACATTAGATTTTCCATGCTCCATCCCCTATACACACATTTATCAGTGTAAAGTTAGCATTCTTCCTTACCCTTGCATGATAAGAAAATGTGAACCATTAATTTTAATCATCCATTATATAAATCTGCAAAAACCATGGTAACTTAAAATAGATTAAAAATATAGACTCCAATGAACTCTACAAGCATGGCACTATAAAAAGTTGTTGAAGTACATCCAACATAAACACTAGCACATAATAGCCAAAAAGTATTTGTGAAAATAACCTAATAAAGAAACCAAAGGATTTAAGGATACGTTAAGATCATGGAATAGCATCAGCATAAAAATTCTTCACAAAGTTCACATTTACAGAGTGTTGCCTTACCTCCATTTTAATGGTCAATGCTTTTTATATAAATCTGCAAAAATCATGATGCATGAAATATGTTAAAAGAAACTCTAAAATTAAAACATGGCACTGTAAAAAGTTGCAGAGAGTACATCAAAAACCCAAACACACGGACATAATGGCCAAAAAGTATTTTTTGAAAATAAACTAATAAAAAAACCAAAATTTAAGGATAGGTTAAGATTATGGAATCGCAATGAGCATACCACATTATAGGGTGTCACTTTACCTCCTTGTGGTCAATGCTTTGAGTAGGCTACTATAGCATACCACATTATAAGAATATACAAACATTTAAATTCACTTCATTGTGTAAATATTAGATGAAACATATAAACAGAGGCTACTATCATAAGAAGCATATAAACTTGGCTGAAAAAGAAAAAGTTGTTTCCATATTTGATATGAAAAGCATAAAGTTATAAACCTTAAAAACACATTCTTTTTAAAGACTGCTATGCACTGCAGCCTCGTTTCTGAGATTAATTTGTTCCTTGATAGTGTCCAGTTTGCATGTAAATCACAGGCTCTTAAAGAGCTCGTGTATATAGCAACATTTTACTGCTTGGCATAGAGCTTAACCTCAGGAATGCTTTTAGTTGTTTAATTTTGTAAATTTGATGGATCAGATCAGTATAACTTGTAACAGATCAGGGTTAAAACTAACAATTATAAATTCAATGCCTGGGATACCTTTATAGTTTATCTAATTATGTCTAGTGAGTGCGCAGACACACATACACAATGGAGTAGAGACTGTTTCAATTTATTGGCATGAATTTCACAAAATGTGATAACTCTAAATCTATCCCAGATGGGATAGAGGGACGTAATCGAAGGGGAGAAAGTTGGGGTGATACCCCACCATCACCTCGTGCAATTAATGAGGGAGGCATGGATATCACCTGCCTTCATTGGTTTACGTGGGAACTGGCAATGTTTGCACTCCCCACTGGATCCACATGTATTAAACTAATGTGGCAAGGATACCTCGGGCGTAAGTTTTTAGATCTTGGTTATTCTGTGAAACGAATAATTACTTTCTTTATCTTTCTTCCTCAGTATTATTACCTTATATTTTGATTGTATCTTGTCTTTGTATTTTTTTTGCTTGGTTATAATTGTTTCTTCCATTGCCTCCTAATGAGGTTTGCAGGACCATCATCAATGTTGCCAATGCAATGATTCACTTAACAGATGGAAGCATTGGGAAGAACGAACGAAGTTTGTGGCAAGAAGGGTTCTTTCCAGGATCAAGCATAAATTCAGCGAAGTGGTTGGTGTTCGAGAGAGACACTATACAGACATCCCAAGATCATACCACACAGTCGGAAGAGCTTCTAGTTCAAAGGGCGCAAACAGTCAAAGTAGAGGTGAAGGATACTTAGCCTACTGGAGATCCAAAAGACCTCACATGGATATTGATGATGAGGCACAAGGCTCTAAGGATGTTGGCTCAGTCCCTTTTGTACCTGTGAAGCATCTTTACGTCAAGGAAGGAACGAAGGGCCCATTAAACCAGTGAACCCACTTGGTCTTTTGGAAAGCGATATACATTGAAGGATGCAAAGGGGCATACATCTACTTGTGGCAGTTTCAAGAGAAGCAAATGTCCTAGAAGTAGTGCTCAAGCTATGCAGCACAAAGAATCACATCATTGACTCTGAGCCATCCAACTATGAGGAGGCAACAGGCCAGCAAGTTTGGAAGCATGCATGATGGAGGAATATCAGTCGATCATGAAGAATTGTGACAGAGGTGTGTCGAGGACTCGAGGAAAGTCGGTGGTGACTTCAAGTGGATCTGCAAGTCAAGCATGCGCTGGTGACAACATAGAAGAACCACAATGCCATCATAGAGAATTACAAAGCAAGGTTCGTGGCAGAGGGATCTCCGAGAAGAGGGGAAGAGGACTATCAGAAGACATTTGCTCCGTCGCAGGTACACTTTAACAGAACTATCATTTTCAATGACTATTGTGAATTAGAAATTGCATCAAATGGAAGTGGAAACTGCTTCCTCAATGGAGTAATTAAAGAAAGTGTACATAGGGCAACCTCAAGACTTTGAAGTGTAAACAAGATTATCATGTTTGTAGACTAAGGCCTTGTACGGAACTCAAGCGACACCTTGGGCAATGTTACTCAAACTAATGGATGCAGTGAGCACTAGTTTCACCAAGAGTGATGCCAATCAACCTTTGCTACACAAGATTGTTAAAAGTGAGCTTGTGGTCAGCATTGTGTATGTTGACAACTTGTTTTTGACGGTAGCAAAGGACTTACCCACGTCATAGAGGGTGCTTGATGGCGAAGGAGCTACTTGTATGATGAAATAAGCGATCGAGTTACCACATGAAGGCACACTTCAAAGTCAAAAAAAGGGACCAAGCCTATGATTTCGAGATGAAGGATCTAGGTTTGAGTGCATTATTTCATTGGCCAAGGAAGCATACTATGGAATCTTCAGAGATTTAACGGGATGATGGACTGCAATTCCATGGCCACTCCCATGGTGACCAATCTTAGGAAGCTTAATGGCTCTAACACAAATTCAGATTTGATGGATCCCACCTACCTATGGGCACTTGATCAAATCTTTAATGTATTTAGTTTATGCAAACTAGATATTTGCTTTGTGATAAACACCCTAAGCCATTTCTTGGTGGAACCAGAAACCTTGCATTGGAGTTGTTGCAAAGCATGTTTTGAGATATGTGTGTCTGGGTGGTTACTGGTTGAGACCATGTCTCAAATGGAGAAATACCACTGGGGACACATATTTTGATTGGGCGAGTAACAAGGATCAAAAGAGCAAATCGAGATGATGCTTCAATTTGCTTTGCTATGATATCCCAGATAAGCAAGAAGCGAACATTTGTCGCACTCATATTCTGAAGGGCTAAGTAATTGTTGCTAGTTTGGTGAGTCATGAAGAAGTATGAGCTTTGGAAGTTTCCCTTAAGAGAGTTGTTGAATTGAGTGTGAGTCCAACGCTGTGATACAATATGACAAACAAAGTTGTGTGAAGCTTTCCAAGCCATTAATTTATATGTGAAGGTCAAAAGTACATTGAGATCAAATGTCTGTGCTAATTGAGACGTGGTACAAGGAGAAGTGTTGCTTCATCTAAATTCTCTGAATGACTGAGTTGAAGTGACATTCTCCACAAAGCCTTTATCGGGGTGAAGTTTGTATACTTGGACTAGCTTGAGTGGTTTGAGAATACTCCTAGATTAGTGTGAGTGTTGGCATTGTAGCATTGGGCGAACAATCTCCCTAGGACAACAATATTAAGCGGGTACCATGTAATGTGGCTAGGGAGAATGGCCAAGGCCATCGGGGGCTCGAATGTCACACTAGTCAAAACATTTTGACCCACGTACTGAGGATACTTGTTTTAGTGGGTAAAGTGAGTGACCCAAAGCATTAGGCAACTATTTACCATTCAAGTTGTTGGGGATGTAACTGTATGAGTCTTCATAATTGTATTTGGTTCATGATGTAATGTATTTTTCAAAAAGAAAGAAAGAAAAAAAGAAAAATTTTATTATAAAAGAAAATTATTTAAAAGCATGGGTTTCATTCTCTATATATTTTATTTCTAGGCCAAAGCACCCATTGTGTGCTTCTAGGATTTGTGTCATGGGTGTTCCATGTCATTATGATCTAGACCCTCACTTCCAGGCTCATTGTCAAAAATAAATTTATTTTATTTTAATTGGTCATGTAAACCCTCCTCATCAAGTCGACCTCGAACATTTGTCAAGTCGGCCTCATAAAGAAGATACAAGTATATATGGGAGCATTTTGACCTTCGATATCCATCATTGCGACATTCAATCTACGATTTTCTGCAAAAAGAATCGGTCACGAAGGAATTCTTAAAGGAATGTTTCATCATTTTGAAAAGAAGGAGACCAAGAAAAGAATAAGGGAATCGAAATCTGCTACTTTCTACCACACATGGGAAAATATACGCAACAGAAGAGACAAGGTGCAAAGAGGTAAGAATGTGACTGAAATTCCGGTGTTGCAAGAAGAGGCCAAAACCTTGAAAGAATTGTTTTGTGTTAACATTTGGAGGGTTATTTAGTTGACCTTTGAAGTTTGGCTAACTATCACAGAAGGTTGACTTGGTGGATTGGAAGGTGGTTTTGTCTTAGTCAAAAGGTCATGGTTGTCTCATTTTGTTTTGGTTCTGAGAAAGAAGATTAGTTTGGGTTTCCTCTGTAGGAGAGGTTTTGGCCCTACATATAGCCTACATCTGATGTCCATTTGTCTTTGTTGATCTTAATGTTTTTGGTAGTTGACGGATGATAAAGAACATAATAATAAAAAGCAAAAGAAAAATTAATTAAAAAGTAAAGAATTTATCCTAGCTTAACTATAAAGTTAAGAAAATCATCTTAATTAGTTGCCTAAGTTCTCAACATGGGATCAAAGTTGTAGTTACGTTGGAGCAAGGCAACTAGAAGATCACTCATGTCTTAAGGAAAGAGAAACTTTCAATCTCCTTTGGAGGTCATCCTTGAGAGAACCGAACGGATATAACAAATTTTGGGCATCGTTATAAAGACTATACTTTTGCAATTGAAATTTTCTTGGGAGCTGGGTGATTAGATGCCAAACCAAAACTCCAAAACTAGGTAGAGAATAGGAGTAGAATTTCAAGATTTGAAAGGTAGGCTATAAGCCTAGTCGGGAGCCCGAGATTCTTGAGAGAAAAACAAAACGAAGTTAAGGTATGGAATTGAGGGTTTGAATTTTCAATGCGGGGTACAATGGTTTTGTGCATAGTTTCGATAGTCTTCTTATTCCATGAAAGGTTCAGATGTTAAAAGGACTAGGACCGAGTTATTTAGAGGCATTGTAGGCCTGTGCCAAAGCCAGGAGTCATAATCTTTAAAGGAGACGAGATCCCAATGAAGGACGGATACATGTGCACATATATAGAAAGACTAAGCAACATGAAGCCTTCCAAAAATCTCAATCTTGGAGGAAGAATATATCGATCTTTCACAAAGATCAAGTTCGAAAACTTGTCATCGATGTCTATAACGGTGAAAAGGAAATCTATTTGAAGATACTATCCTGGGCTCTATAGCACACTAATCACGAGAGTTGAGAGAAACGTCAGAATTGTTTCTTGAAAAAATATTCTTATTTGACACTGAAGAGATCGTGGAAAGGAAATCTTTGAAACGTCTAGTTTCTTGGGACTAGCTTAAAGGAATATGAAAGCTACAATTAGTCACCTAGTATTGCTCTTGAAGAAGACTATGTTGCGATGCCTTTGAAGACGGAGTCTTTGATCTTGAAACCTTTGGAGTATTCATTCTTGAGACGACGAAAGATCATGATACGACGAAACTGCAACAAACTTCTTGTGGAAACCTCGAAAAACTATGGTATGTAAAATTTTGAGGTATGTATATTTGTTTTGATAATAATTAGATTAGCGTTTTGGGATGTCCTTTTTGAATCTGGGGTTTGTAACCTTCGTATTGTCGAGAAGTTATTGGCATGTGGAAAATCCTAGTTGATGTATTTGAAACCATAGTCAAAGAGAAACACTATCCCTAATAAATGCTAAAAATGAATTTGAAACCCTAAAGGCGATATTTTGTAAAGATAACATTATAAGACTTTAGGGATTGGATACAAACCCTAGGATTCCCCACCTCTAAGATTCCCATGACCTAGTTTACTCTTCCTTATATACTGTTGTTTTCCAAGTTAATATTGTAGGTATATAAAGGGAATACCAATCTTTGTTAGATGAAGCTTCCACCTTCTCACAATAGATAAGTATTCTAATTTATTTATATATCTAGCTTTATTATTTGCTCGAATATAATCCTTCTCCTTATATTTTAGTTGGAATGTATATTTTAAAGATTTTGCACATAAAGAAGGGATTAGAGCGAGTCAAAGGGAGACTTTTATTTAGCTTTGTCGCAGAGGAGTCCTTCAATAGGAAATCCTACAAGGTTTGTAAAGGAGCATCTCAGAAAGTATGTAGGTGCAAGATCTATAGTAGATAAGAAGATAAAATCAACCCTTATAATACTATATATCTTTGGTTCTTTTGGAAAACCTAACCTTTAGGGTTCTTGTTAAAACACAACCTTTTAGGGTTTTTCGATATCTAGAACATATGATGAAAACTGACTATTTAGGGTTTGATGAATTGGTTATGATAAAACCCTTATGACGCGTTAATCCTACGAATGAAACCCTAGGTGTATATGTTTTCATATGGTTGAAACCCTAACTGAATAGATTTGTTGTATATCTAATATTTAATATTAAAGTTTTGATGATGGTATCTAGGGTTTGTGTGAAGCCTAGCAAAGATGATTGTAAGAGTTTAGGGCAAAGAAGTGTAACCCTAGTTGTTTGCCTAATTTGGTCTATGATTTGAATATCTAAGTTTTGACAACCACAGATGCTCTCTTTGATAATAAGCTAACCACATATTTATTGAGGTTATATCATGTCTCGTACATGTATGCTTGGTTATACTTTGGGGTGAGATTTGATTGCATTGTTTGCAAAGATTGTAAAGTTGTAAGCATGCCAAAGGTTTAGTAGTGACCTTGTAATAAGCATGATGAAAAGAGAGAGGTTATAAGAACCTCAATGACATTGAGACTTTTACTTCCAGTGATTGAAAGATGACCTTGTTGCCATATGAACATAAGAGGAATGAAGTTTGAAAGGTCAAAATCCTTCGATGACATAAAAAGTGCTTGTGTATTTGGAACAATAAAGTTATTGATGATGGGCATATCCACCTAGTTAAGAAAGAGCTTGGATGAAGGAAAGTATATATCCTCCTTAGTTGAGAAGAGGACATGATCTAAATCCTGCGATGACATAAAAGCTAAAAAATCAGAGACACAGAGACCTTGAACCACGAAGGACACGAGGATTCCGGTGTACGACATGGGCACGTTGACCCCAAAACTGAACTGCGTTAGGACACAATTCTAATTTCATGATACAGATTCATTGGTTCAATGCAGATCTTTCATCTAGATTTAAGTTTTACAAAGTAACATCATGCATACAAATACAATTGTGACTTATTCATCAATGATCCAATAGGAAAAAGACAAGATCTTGTAGTTTTCTCATTAGAATCATCAAAATCAAAATGTGTTATATAGGTAGTAGCAGTACGATGAAAATAGAAATAGCTAATACAAAACAACTACAAACCTCTACGGAGTAATAGGTAGCTCATGAGTGATCAATGTCATCATCAAAATGGCTTGTCACCCATCCATCATCATGAATTCTTAACTACTGGTGTCCTCTCCTTTGTACGCAATGTCATCTACATCTGTGGTGTGGAGGATGACCGCTCTCTGATATCACCATCATCTTCTTGTCATTAAGGTGGGTGGCCAATGCCCGACTCAACACTTGTTGTCCAAACCCATATCATCAAGAAAGACATCCACATCTTTGTCTTTCCCTTCAACCCTCATCCCTCTTTGTACATAAGACAAAGGTTGGTGTGCACATACACCATTTAACCCTGCCGTTGAACTTCTCAGGCATAATAACCTTGACTCTATACAAATTCCCATATGTGCTCCAATTTTCCTCTCGCAACAAGAGGATGAAGCCACACCGAGAAGGAGCCTCTTGGCTAACTCTTGTAGGAGGGCTTGTTGCCCATGAGAGTTGCCCACCAAGAATAGGGCTTCTTAGTCCCCCTATCTCTGTCCCATGCTATCTTTTGCAAATCGACCGGTGTCGGTGGAAAACTGCTGCATCCTCCACCTCATCAAGAGATGCTCTCATGCATCACACCAAATGCATCTTTCCTCCTTGTGAAATTTAACCATCCATGTGAGAGAGATAGAGAAGGTAAACCATTCGACCACTCATGGTTTTTAGTATTTTGGGTTCAATGAGTAGGCAAAGAATGCAAAGTGTGCAATTCTTGTCCCATGTCTTGTGAGTATGTGTATATCGTGGTAGAAGAGATAGCTGATGATGTCTCATATTAGAGAGCTTTCACTCTATAAAATAATGCTCCTCCGTTCAGTCATGGAATCCCATCCTCATAAACCTCTCCTAGGATGAGTTGGTACACTCTTGATAGCGCAAAGAAATGATGGGGTCCATGATCTTATGGTAAGATCTGCCCTCTCTCCACCAAGCATCATCAAACATGTGTCCTTCACTCTTTTGCCTGATTTAGCGACTTGTCTTTATACAAAAGACCAAAAAATTTGAAATAACCATGGCCCCAAGAGCGGTCTTAACCACCCTCGACCTCTTCAGCATGATGAATGAGAAGGCAAGCGTATGCTTCCACCAATCTTCAACAATGATAGATTGTTGTACACCTAGTAGATAATGAGTGCATTTGTACGATTTTGTACAAAGTTATGAATATGTTGTGCATCCTCAATAATACTTCCATCAAGCACATCAAAAGCAATAGATTTAAGTGCTAAATTCAAAGAATGGACAATGCAAAGCATCCAAAATACTTGTGGATATTTGCAGAAAACGGGTGCATTATCTGTGTAATGAATTGCACACAAGAATCAACTTGCACACAATAATATCCCCAAATTGGGAAGGCTAGCAAGGCATGCACGAAAAACGCATTTTCCAAGAATGTATGCTACGAGTTCGAAAATCGACCCTTGGATCCCTTAGATCGATAATCTAAGACCCAAATCCAGAGGAGATCAAAAACACGTCTTTCTAGGTGGGTTAAATAGATCTCCCACTAGTCTGTTGGAAAATTGCCCAAAGAAGGCCGCAACACTGTGTGGCTCAGCTACTCGGAAAATAACGCAATTTAGCCAAATGTACGGGAGGCCAATATGTAAATCAATCATGTTATTGACATCGGCATATCAAGACTATGTTGAAGCCCATACATCATAGAACGAGAAAATAGGAAACCTTACATGAAGAAATGCCCAAAATAAGAGGTTGTAACCATATGATATGACTATACAAGCTTCCATGACATTATTTTATTAAGTGAAAAGAGTTGTAAGTTACACTTCAAACCTAAAGCGAGATTTGCGTACAAAAAGATGAATCATCTGATTTGTACACTATGAAGTCTCCTCTTCAAAAGCCTTAAGGTTTTTATTGAAAATGTAGTACATGGAGTGAATCTAAGATCTAGTAAATGTCTGAGAATGATTAGCAAGAATTTCGACAAATACATCGTGTTAGATGAGATCCTAAATGGAACATGGATTAGATACGTAATCCACGGAACACACGGTGAAGAGGCTGATTCCCAACACTAGAGGTCTCTCTTTGAAGTGCCAAAAGACACGCAACTTTCTCCTTGCAAATAACGCGGTTAAGAATCAGTGCCACAGCAGGCTCGAGCATGATGTGGCCTCGACAAGATACGAAAATGAGCTCTCACTCATCTAATACTCCCTTGCCAATGGGATAGAAGACTTTCAACGGCATAGAAGACTCTCCCAATTGAAAAAGAAACATAAGCACTCGATTGCACAATGAATAGCATACCTTTTGGATCGAGATTACGCACCTTCTAACATGTGCTCTTAACAAATGGGAGAGGAAACATATAGTAATACGAGGTGGTGGAGATAAAATGAAAGAAATCACATTAGCTACAAGGTGGCTTCCGGTGTTGTCGGTTGTTGGGCGGAAGTGATGAGAGAAGTTTCTCATAAGGGGTGCCATTTTGAGGTGGGTAACATCTGGCTCAGAATTTGGTGCATGAGCTCACCGTGCATGGTCCATGTACTCGAACGGGAGTTCATGAGAACTCCAACAATCCTCACAGGGCTGAAGACACATGTCCTCCACATCACAATACAACTATTGGGAGAATGTGCACAGGGCATACATTTATCACCCATGTAGATTAATCTAGATGCATATACTCCTAGTATGAGAACATGATATGATGATGTTAGTTGTATGCATAATATGCAATGCACCTACATTATCACACAATGAGAACAATTAATGCATGAGCTAAGTATAGTCATACAGCCAATGTAACCATCATATCATTAGATTAATATAACATTTTTGTTCATATGACTTCTTGTGGAATGGAATCATCAAGATATCAAATTCTCCTTTATAGTTGCTCGATGAAAGAGCAAAGTGGGAGAGCGGGAAAACAAGAAAACCAAACATCTGAAAAAGAATCATGGATGAAGAAAAATCCAAGTAACATTGGATCCTCTCTTGTAACCAAAGGAAGAATTTAACAATCAAACTTGTGAGAAATTTTCAAGGAGAAAATATTTTATAATCTTGGTTTGACTACTCCTACTTATGAGATAAAGTTATTCTGATGCTTGAGTAAAATTCAGAAATAAACACATTTTGCGGATCTTCACCAATATTAAGAGCATAAGAACAAAAAGATAATTTACACAAGTAGCACAATAGAAACAACCACATGAACACGGTTATTTTTGGACAATTGTCCCTGGAAAAACCAAATGTGGGAAAGCGGGGGTGCTGCGACTGAGATGGGGGTTTTATATTTATCTTGATAAATGCAATTTACAAAATCCCAGGTAATGAAAAAATTTGCAAACACACATTTTAGATGCCGGACCTCCGGACAAATTCTAGACCCTCGGGGGGTGACCTCCTTCACCCTCTGCATCATCAACGTGAGAGCTTTCTGCACGGTCTCTCACTGGTCTGCGTGATTAGCGGAGAGGTCTTCTTGCTAATCGGCTCATGCTACATCGACCTCCTAACTTCTTCTCCCCGATCTCAGCGCTCCCTCCCTTCTCCATACCTTTGCAACCACCATCTACAATCTCTTCTTCGACCACGATTTTCCGCCGCCCGGCTTGATTTGTTCCTTCGAGTCTGCAAGAGTGTCCTCGGCTTGATTTCAATGGCCCTCAAGTCTCTTCTTATAGTCTTCTCGTGATGAATCAACAACCAAGATTATATCGTTAATCAATGGCTCTGATTAAAAGATGACTTGATCTTCGTTTTTCTAGAAGATTCACATTACGCTCTATTAATACCCTTTAATTATTTAATTTCCTAAGTTTAAACTTAGGGTCTCAATAAAATAATTAATTATTTTAATGAGTCATACCTCAGGTGAAATTTCACGAACCCAATTTTTGGGTTCTGGATAGCGATGTCCAAGCCACTTTACAAAAAATGAGGCTTATTGCTGGAGTACTGCAGAAATCAACACTCCCTCTTAGGAAAGTGTTTAGCGAGAATATAGTTATCTTGCTGCGACTCACCATCATGCATTGCGCTAATGATGTATCCACATTCTTGCCCCTCATCTCTGCACATTGTTGCTCCATGTCTTTGTTCCTATACTCTGACATTCGTCTGCAGCTCCCTCTTCTTCGAAAACCACCCTTTCCTCTAATGGAAGGGGTTCTCAACCATCCCCATCTTCTCTACGAAGTAAGTGAACTTGATCTTACCTAGAGCCTTTGTGAGGACATCACCCATAGGTTCTCCTCGCCCAGAAGTGTATCGCAATTATCTTGCTCCCTATAGACATAGTCACGATAAAGTGACACCAAATGTCAATGGCAGCAATGGGATCTGAGGAAACACATGATTTCGGAAAACTTAATCGGCTTTGATTATCGCACATAATTCAGTCGGTTCTATCCGCTTCTTGGTACGATTCGGAGCAATTTGCGGATCCATGTATTTTCCTTACGGTTGTGCTTATTGCCATGTACCTTTCATTGTG
Source organism: Pinus albicaulis (assembly GCA_034641835.2). NCBI lineage: Eukaryota > Viridiplantae > Streptophyta > Pinopsida > Pinales > Pinaceae > Pinus > Pinus albicaulis. The sequence continues at coordinate 28,216 of JAXQQM020070490.1, forward strand.
ACTCGGTACTACGAATTTTTGTTTCCTACGCACCGAGGAGGTCATTCTGATGAGGTAAACGGTACCCGCCGTGCATTCCCGATCTGTGTGCTTTCGGCCCGGTCTGCATGCGACGAACCCACTCAAGTTTGGATCTCATTACCTTGGTGATGCTTGACCCATATTCAATTGTGCCTCTCAAGTGTCTGAGAACATGTTTGGTTGCGCTAATGAGCTAGGTTCCAATATGAAGTAGTGAGGTATTCACTTCTGCATAACAAATGTTTGGTCTTGTCTTGACCACATACATCAATGATCGAATAAATTTTGTACGGCAATCGGATCGGTCATCATCCTTCGGTGTCTCTATCTTCTTCCGGTTAATCATTAGCGTGGCCATGGGTCTCCAGTCTTCCATCTGAAATTTCTTTAGAATTTTTGTCGTGTATCTTCCTTGTCTTAGGAAGATTTCCCCTTTATCTTTGCCCGGACTTATAATCCGAAAATGTTGTGCCCCGGGTCCTTCATGTCAAATTTTGTTAAATTCTCTTACGGTCGCCAGTACGACTTCGATGATCCCGGTCAAAAACAAGTCATCCACATAGAAAACAAGAATAGCGACTCATCTCCCACTCTCAAGTGTAGTATGGGTTGGGATGCGTCACTGCTTGGCCAGGCCCCATCTTCTGCCAAGTAGCTATCAACCCATCCATACCGCTACCCTAGGGGCTTGTTTTAAGCCTTACAGGCTTTCTTAAGTACGCAAACATAAGGTCTTATGCTCATGTGTCTTGAAGCCTACGGGCCCCTATGTACGGTTCACTCCTCATCACCTAGTTCCAAGGACGCGATAACGAAAAGCATCTGTCTGATGAATCTTCCATCCCATACTGCACAACCGGAGAGATGACGGATGCGATAGAAGTGTCGTGGGTTTTTAACACACGAATCTTATAACGAGAAAATAAACAATAAGCGAGTATAAACATAAAACAGATCTTGGAAGATTTTCCCTGGATCCCAAATCGAGACTTTACCCATTGATTTTCGTATATTCCTTTTAGTGTTTAACACATATATATACATGCCGAAGCATACATAAACCCCAATCCGCTATACAGTTGAACATAACGTAGTTCTTGACAGGACTCCCCAAAATGGGGGCCGAAAACCATCGTGCCCCAAACCATGTGCAAACTCATACAAAACATAGGTGGGTACGCATATGAGTGAGTCCGCATATTCTTTGCGCGTAGGACTAGTCGTGGAAAGAATATAACATACCCAACAAGTGTATCGCGCTATTGGAGCAGAGGTTTCTTGTAGATCCATCATGAATACTATAGATATGTGGTCTGGGACTAGCTACACTTGTCATTTGTCATGAGTAGACTGTACTCCTCCCACCATGGCATCCACCCATACTTGATGTTGGTACTTCCCGAAAGGTAGATGGTTCTGTCCCCGAGCTACGAGCACAATATCTATCGTTTGTTTCTTATCCTCTTTCTTTGTACGCAGGATCCAACAAATCATACATCCGCTGCAGAGATTTATTGAAGTTCTTTGCTGGTCTCCCATTAGTTGTGGCGATCTACTTGTTCACCCTCTGTTCTTCTTGAAGGAGCTCTTTTCGAGAATTATTGTGCCTTGGAGAGGGACACGACCTCTCCTATGCCGATACGTTGATGCGCGGTGGATCCTTCCTCAATGCATCGCCGCGCGTACTAAAGTTTCTTAAGGCTCTCTCTTCCCAAATTCCATCATCTTACCAGGCTTTCTGCTCTACACGGAATGGAGTAGTATCACACATTCTCTCTATAGCCCATCGAAGAAAACCCTTTTAACGAATTTGATCAACTTCTTTCTCTTTTCATCTAGAACGTGAGCGTTACCCCATCTTCAGAATATCACCGATGGCCTCACGCTGACTTCTTTTTGTGAACACACTCTCGGGGTACTTTCTCCAAAGCTCTATTGGGAACTACTTGTTCTAAATATATATTGTTGGTAGGCCTACGCCGCAAGAATTTGGGCATATCTTGGTCGTGCAACATGTGCCTTACGACTTCTATTATTAGTGGGATTCTTGATTCTACAACTCCATTTTGTTCTAGATTGTGGAGTTGTCCATTCTCTCTCGATGCCTTCCTTTGTGAGAAATTTGTGAGGTGCTTTATCGATATATTCTCCACCATTATACGACCGCAACTTTTTGATCTTCTTTCTGTAGGTTCTCCACCAATGCTTTTGAAATCTTTAATACAGAATAAAGACTTTGTCTTAGGTTTTTTTTAAAAAATAGATCCAAGTTTTTTTGGAATGATCATGTTGAAGGTGGCAAAGTACTTTGCCCTAAAGACGATTATGGACATTGGACATAAATATCAGTGTGTGCTACGCATCACCTTTGGCTCTCTGTTTTGGTTCTTTGAAATGATGCCTTGAAAATACTTCCCTTGTCTGCGCTCCTGGAGAACCAAAATCCTTTCTTCGTCTTGGAGGTTCAAGAGCTATGACGTTATTTTAGAATCACAGGCTCCATGATGTAGATGCCCCATCATGCATTGCCATAATTCATTCGGATCTACGTAAATCATCTTTTGCCAATCGAACCACAGGAGATTCCTTCCGACTTATACAACTTGTGACTCCTTACTGCGATTTGTGCCTTTCCTCGATTGAGTGTTTGACATACCTTATCTCGAATAAAGTATAAATCATATTCCTTGTTGCAGGGGTGGGACAACACGAGAGGAAATTCATCCCAACCACTGGTACATACCAAAACATTCGTGGCTGAATCACAGCATTTTGCACATCTGAGTAAAATGTTACGGTACACCTCTCTGATGGGGGTACATTTTGCCTTGTTTCCCATAGTTATACGGAAATTCCTTGTTCCATTTCTTGGTAGCTCGAAAAACTGATGAGAACCCCCGTCATATAGACGAGATGCTCCTTTGTCCAATATACCAAGCACACTTGGAGGAGCTGTACTCGACACACAAGCAAGATCCTCCTCTGAGTACGGATGACAACACTCGCAAATCATTCATTTCTACGTGCTGCGGAGGTGTGTGAGCCCTATGTTGCGTAGGCATCGAGATGATGGAATTATGGTCCATGGTAGATCCTCCCTTTCTATTTTTAGCCCTTCCCTGCGATACCATGTGAAATTTTCAAGAGGAAAATATTTCTGCAATACTTGGTTTATTTCTCCTACCAGAATGGGGTATTCTGATATCATTAAATTAAAATAAACACATTTGTGAGATCTTCACTATTATTAAAAGCATAAACGAGAAGATAATTTACATAGTGCTTTATTAAAAACAACCACATGAACACGATTTCTTTGACAATTGTCCCGGAAAAAACCAATGTGGGAAAACCGGTCACAATAATGAGGTTTTATATTTATCTTCGAGTATTATTTGAAGTCGGTGAGCGAGGAAAAATTTTCCAACTTTGTTTGAATTTTACGGACACTACGGATAAATTCAAGACCCTCGGAGTGACCTCCTTCTCCCCTCTCGTCATCCGGTGTGAGAGCTGCGCGGTCTCTCCACCGGTGCGTGATTCTGCGTGGAGGGTCTTAACAACCCCCGATCGACTCACCCCTTCCTTCATCCTCAGGACTTCTTCTTCCCAACAAATGGCTCCTCCTCCTTCGATTAAACACGCCTGTCAATCTCATCATGAAATCAAATTCTCCTGCTTCAAAATTCCTTCAATCTGCAGTGTCTGACTTTGTTTCCCCTCAAGTCTCTTATAGTCTTTTCGTTGATGAATCAACGGCCAAAGATTATATGATTAATCAATAAACTCGAATTTTAAGATGAATTGATCTTAATTTTCTAAAAAGATTCACTACTGCTCTATGTATACCCTTTAATTATTTTAATTTCCCCTAAGTTTAAACTTGGGGTCTTAATTAAAATAATTAATTATTTTTAATTATAATAAAGTCATATTCTAGGCAGAGAAATATTATTTGTGTTTGTTTTCTAGGCCTGTCTAAACAGTGATGAATTCTTGCAAGCTTAATAGCCACTCTTATAACTTTCTGTCATTAGTAATAAGATTTTTCATTAAATACCTAATTGCAAGGAAGTAATAAATGTGGACTTAAAAGCTACATAGCTTTGTTATGTAATGTCTAAATTTGTTAATAGCATGAACAACGGCTAAGAATTCCTTTTCGATTCACAGTGTAATTCAACTGCAGGAAGTCAAATTTCTTACTTGTGTAATAGATGGCATAGGGGATCAAATCTTTTTGTCCCCAACACGGCTCTGAAGGTATGTCACAAAACTTATCTTTGTTGAAATATGAAAAGATGGCAGGTTTCAGTTTAGGCCCTCTTAAGATGGAGTAACGAGAAATTTTTGTATTTTAAGGTTTCAAATGCTAATGGCAATCGGGATTCCAACTAAATTTACAATCTTTGGTGAGTAGTTTGAAGAGTGGAATCTTATTTTGGTGAAATTTTCTACAAATCTTCTATAATAACTTTGTGAACCCTAGAAAACTTCTAACATCACTTTTGGCAACACAAACTAATAACACGGAGATGACCTACTTTCGTTTATCAACACCAATTCCATCTCCTGAAATGTGATGTCCCAAAACAATCCCTTCGGTAAACATCATGAAACATTTTTCATGACTTCAGTGAAGGTTGCTTCCTTACATCTTTAAAAACCTTTTCCAAGTTTTCTAAAGCCTCCTCGAATGTATTACCATAAATTGTAAAGTCATCCATATATACTTCTACACAATCATGTATTAGATCAGAAAAAATTCCTAGTAATGTCGTTTGGAATGTTGCGGGCGCATTGCACAATTCAAAAGGAAGTACTTGGTGGCATAAGTTCCCCATGGACGGTAGATATGTGGTTTTATCTTGATCTTCGAGGTGCAACACGAATTTGATTATAACAAACTGAAACCATCCGGGAATGAGAAATACTTCTTACCTTTAATGTATCTAACAGCAGTCATAAAAGGTAAGGAAAATGATCTTTAAGGGTAGCTTTCTTCAATTCTCGATAATCAATGCATACACTCCATTTACCATTCTTCTGAAATTTTAATCACTAGGAAAACCAGCATTGTCCCCGAAATTGGATAGATGAAGTTTTACATTTAACAACTTTTGCATCTTCTTTGCTGATTTCCCAGACCCAAGTTCATCTTCTTGAGCCATGCAACATTTTGTTTTCTCCAATGCTTAGATGTGATGTATATGATCTGAGATCAGTCTCTCATAAATTTCTTCCTTATATACGAATGGACTATGTTCACATTGTTTTGGATATTTCTCTTGTTGTGTGCTTACAAGGGTTTTGTTGTGTTCAAGGTTTCCCTGGAAATATTTCAATGACAGAGCTACCAAATTCTTCCATAGAGTAAATGAACATACATACCTACCTAGGACAAATATTCAATATTGGATTTCTCTTGAAAATTGATCCTTAATTCATACTGGAGATAATTCTCGTTTTTCTATTGTATTTAAGATTTGGCTATCTTCACTAATGTTTGAAATAGTAGAGAGGCTATACAGCTTTCTTCATCATCAAGAATTCAAAATCCATTCTGCCATCTGTTTCTGTGATTTTATTTTCAACACTGAAAATCTGATGAATTTCTTGGATTGAATTACCATAAGAAATATATATGTCACCAGTCTGACTAATGAAAGCATCGGTTGTAGCCAACCAAGGTCTTCCCTAAATGAGTGTTGTCCTCTAGATTTATTAGCAGGTTAATATCATGAATCAACAAGATACTCCCAAGAATCTAAAGGCAGAAATATCTTCTAAACACCATCTGGTTTAATTCTGGATCTATTTGCTAATTGCGTGTCTGGGTGTATAAAGAAGATTGAAGTTTAAGTTATTCCATAGTCTATTTGCTCATGATCATTTATTCTTTGCTCCTAAATCAATCAATGTATTTGGAATTTCAATTCCATTGATATGTGTTTTATTTGGACTTAGGGATTGAAATATTTTAAATTGCAATTTTTAAAGTCATTATGCTATTTTCCTGGTAGGATTCTTTTTTATTTCTTTTATTTTTCTTCCTGGTTTCTTCATACTCAACTCCTTTATTATTTTAGCTAAAATTGGAATTTCCTTGATGGCTTGTAACAAAGGAATTTCAATACAAAATATTTCTCAATTCATCAGAGTATTAATTAGGCAACATAATATGCTTTTCTACTCCTCTATCAATTTGTAATCTTTCTAGACAAGGAGATGTAGAAGCAGATGCGATGGTTTATCTGCTGTGGAGTTGAATTTATTTTTTTGTTTTTGCTTTTATCTTCAGAATTTTGGTTTGAAGAAGCCTTCCTACGAAACTTTTAATGGTTTGTAGAAAATCTTCCTAAAATTTGTCTTGTTCTTGAATGATTACGAAGGCTTCCTTTTTTCTAATATCCTACACGAGAACTTAGTTGGACATCATTAAGATCTGAAAGTAATCATATAGGTTGGAAATTGTTGACCTTCTATCATATAGGTAATGCAAGTTTTTATTGTTGGGGTTCGGTAATGGTTGGGCGGAGTAGCGATTTGTTCTCTTGAAGATAGTGCTGCCGTGAGAGTTGTGGATTTTGGTTTGGACTAGGGTTGATGATTTTGTTGAAAATTTTGTTGGAGAGGATAATTTATAGTTCTGATGGAGAATATACAATGGAGCAAATTTTGTCATTCGGCATCCCAGGAGCTCGACTCTAACGACCATGGCTACCTAGATCTTGTCATCCTTTTTCGGATCGGATCTCAATATCCTTTGGCAAAATTATTACGCAATACGTTGTGCTCAGCGGATTTGGTCTGACCTTGCGCATGTACTCGATCCACCAAGCTGGGATTCCCTCAACTCTTTCAATGAAGTTCACTGAGGAATAAAAATCTTGAGGATTCTCTTCCCCTCTCTTTTTATAACATTGAAAGAGATGCTTCTATAGTTTTAACCTTCGAGTACGCGAGGGCAATCGAGCGACCTTCTTCTGCTCCCGGGGGGAGCGAGGGCGGGGCGGCCTTCTTCAAGGATGTTGTCCATGCACGGCCTCCCAAGAAAGGCTGCTCAACCCTACGAGGGCTCCCAAGACCTTTTTGGTTGATAAACTAGAGGAAGTCCTCCATAGAAAATCTCACCCGGGTCTGAAGAAGTCAGCTTCAAAAATATTCTAAATACGACCATCATGCAGCCGATTCAATGGACTCTAGCCCCACAGAGGATCTCTACCAATGGATCCTCACAAAATTGGACCATGGCTGCAAGGTAAAATATTGCCTTTCGAAGGTTTCTTCATAATGGCATTTGCCTTCGACAAGACCACCATAAATCCTTGACGGAAAGGCCCATGGTTACGGGAACAACGGGCTGTTCTCACCCACGGTTCCCAGACTTTGACCCCTCAACGAAAGCGGTATCCCATAAGCTACCTATATGGGTTCGACTTCCTAATTTACTAGCGCATCTATGGCACTACTCTATCTTTCAAGGAATTGGAAACTCTGCGGGTCGCTTTCGACAACGGATGCCTCCAAGGGGGGAGAAAGTAATATACACCTGTAAACGAGAATACGTACGGAAATAGACATAGACAAGGTCTCCCTTTGATGCGATCAATCTCAAAATAGAAGTTTCCTTTGGACGCAAACTACGGATTATGAGAATACACTTGTGCAACTACGCCACCGCCATCAAACGGGGCACCTACGAAATTCTTATCACACATCCCTCGCAGAAAAATGATACGAGATCAAAATCTAAAAACTGGAAAACATGTGATCCGCCCCCCATGGATGACATTGATTCCTTCAACACGGACGAGGAGGCTGAACCTTGAGGCAAGAAGTGGAGGTTGCAATGCAAACGAAAGACTCACCCTCGTGACAACGCTAACGAAGGATTAGCCCTGGGCCCATGGGGCCTGCCCCTTTATCTGATTACACAAAAACGTACTCATGGAGTCTTCCTCCTCGGAATTCGGATAGGAAGTTCTCCCTACGATGAGCAACGGCCTTTAAATGGTTCTCGCCCTTAGCACGGACGGAGTTGGGTCCGAGAACCCCAACAAAAAAAAAAAGGAAAAAATGTCGTGTGGAGGAGTCAACCCATTCTGGTGATTTCCAATTACTATCTCTTTTAAACTCTCTTGTCACACTTTTGGTTCTACCTTAACCTGTTTACTTTTGGAATGAGGTTGATAAGCTTATCATTAAAGCTTCCCAGCTCTTACTTACTTCTCTTGATTGTAACTTCGGTTTGTACTATATGATTACTTAATAGAATTAGTCTTATTCATAAAAAGAAAAGAAAAAAATAATAAAAATTAAAATTAAATAAAATTAAAAAATTAAAAATTTAAAAAATAAAATAAAAAGTTAAAAAATAAAAGTAAAATAAATAAAAAAATTTTAAAAAAAAGATCATATAACTAGAACACAAAATGAAGAGCAGTGCAATGCAATAATTTTATTAATCAATGATGAGGACTCCAGTCTATTTTTACAATAAATCAAGTACAACAATAGTTTGGGAGGGCTCCAACCACGGATGGAAACACCAATCTTCAATCAACTCGGCTCCAACACCCCTTGCTTATGCCAAGCTCAACTCGGACTTCGACGAGACACCAATCTCTAGGGCTCCAACCTATCCCGCGATCAGGGTTCTAACCTGGTCTTTATGAGGCTCAACCTCTAGGGTTCGAACCCACTACTTCAATTCTTCAATAATGAATACAAGATGTCCTTCAAGGCATACAAACACTTACCGCAACAAGCCTTGACAATGTCTTCAACAATGCTCTCAATCAATCTTCGGTAACCCTTCATTCATCAATGACAACTTTGTAACTCCTACAAAGTGTCTCCCACGGCCTCTTCATGTCACCAAAACAATCTTCTTCAAGGTTACATCATGGGGACTTCCATCGATACACTATGAGATCTTCTCAGCCCATCTCAACAATCCAAAATTAATCTTCAAAATTGTTTTCATGCTTTTCCCATGATGCTGTATAAATTATACAGCTTCAATAATGTTGCTCAAGGGACACTTCTTTTGAGTACACTTCAAGGTGCACAATAGTTCCTTTCAATCAAGACACAAAAACTCACTAAAGTGCCCACTTCTTGTTTATCAAGAAATCTTCTAAAAGTTACTTAAGCTTGCTTCAAATTTTCAACAACTTCTTCAATAGCTCAACAAGTCCTTGTCAAAGCGCAACAAATTCGGTTCAAAAATTTTCCCAATCAATCCCAACAAATCTCAAGGTCTATTGTCTAATAGGTAACAAAAAGAGTACTCCCCAAGATTGTGCTTTAACTTAGTTCATTTCCTTGTATAATTCACCCTCTAAAGTATAATCCCAAACATGTTGCTTGAAATGTTACCAAAGTGAGTAATTCAATGACATCGAGAGACAATTAGGAATTGATACGAACTCCTTACCTTATAAATACGAGTCCGGATCATGAAGGGGCCGGATCTGAAAATCAAACTCAAAAAAATGTTTTGTTTTAGTGAATAACTCTAGTCAAAAGTTCATCAAGGATACCCAAAAATCGCAGTTACCACGAAGATATGTTATGAGCCTTAGCGATTTCATTTGTACTAAAATAACCCTAAAATAAATCCAAAGAGATATTCCCAAATATATGCCAAAACTTCCACGGGACATTGATGTTCAACGGATATTCAACGTTCCTATGCAGTCGCAATAGCAAATTTCCTTCAATGAAAAAGATAGATTAAGAGAATTTTGGATTCCTTAATGATGTGCCTTTTAACCTCACGAGTCCCTTGAATTGTTCCTTCACGAATTTTTTTGTTAGCTTGTACAGAGTTCCTCACTTCAAATCTTCTTCTCCCTTCGGTTGTATTAAGTCATTTGAATGAAAAATGTCCCTTTTTTTATTTATACATTTGTTTGTGCCCGAGGACACATCGGTTGCGTGAGAGGCCTTTGTGTGAATGACTAAGTGTTAGAACCAATCATTATTGCGATGCAAAAATGTGTGCGTGTTTTTAACATTGAAAGACCTTGAACTATATTTAAAGTTTTTATGTAAAGAAGCTGACCATTGGAGAGTTTTTATATCCCTTTTATGTAATTTTAAAGTTTGGTAACAGAAGTGAAAGATTTAAAGTTTTTTTTCTTGGAGACATGGAGGTTTAAGATAGATTTTCGTTTTCGAATATTAGGAATATCATATATTAGGAGTTAGGGCAATTGTATATATGGAATTATAATTTATTAGGAATTAGGATTTCAGATTAGAAACAAAAACTAGTTTAAATTTACCTGCTTTTCATGTGACTTATATTGGAACTAGGTATTATAGTCAAGCATGGGGATTAGGGTTAGGACTTTAATGGTTCTTTATATTAGGCATGCCATCATAAGGTTTCATCATTTAGATTTTAGCGATTACATTTTGGCATTAGGGTTTCATCATCATAACTAGGGTTTCATTATTGGCTTCAGTTTTCATGTTAGGGCTTCACGATAAGAGCTAGGGTTTCTTGAGTCATCATCTTTAACAATGACATCAAAGTTTAGGGTTTCTATATCAAGGCTAGGGTTTCATTATCATATCCCAGGGTTTCATATTAGAGCTTTGGGATAAGAACTAAGGTTTCTTGGTCAACATCTTTAACAATGTCATCAAGGTTTAGGTTTTCTACACATATCAGGAGATAGGGTTTCATATTAGATTATTCAACCAATGTTAGATTAGGGCTTTCGATCAATTAGGGTTAGGACGGTATTAGGGTTTTAGCCAATATGAAAACAATACCATATTGACATCAATGACAACTTTAACCAACAAACACTGCGGTAAAATAGCTGTGTCATGATGGTGTATAGTTGTTGTTCAAGGCCTCCCATAATCGATACATATTTACCATTATTCGTTGCCAAGAAAAGGTTTGTTAGTGCAAAGCAACCAAATCAAAAGTTTAAAACTTCAATGATGAATATTAACTAATGTTGCAACACATGGCTTGAACTCCATCTCAAAATACAAGAGTAGCAACTCATTATCCTTTGTTGAACATTACCTCACTTCAAACTAGAGAAACACTTTACGGTAATGACATGCTCTTTTATAAATGTGATACTAGATAAAGTTTTGGAAAAGTTTATAATGACTAATAAGCTAAATGAAGGATGATATTAAATGTGCAATCATAAGGTATCTATAAAGTTATACCATTTCTATGTACCTCATTTTCATGCTAATTTGACAATTCTTTGGCCATTTAAAAGCTTACCTAAAGCTATGTAACCAGAGAATTTTGAAAATATGTATTTAAAGTTTAATGCTAGGAATATGCTGCGAGGTTAGATATAATACTCTGCAAATCTTATATCTAATGCTTTTATGACGCTTTGCATGTGATGATATATACATGATAAATTGGTTTTTAGTGAGAGAACAATCACTAGAGAATGGTGAAGGTAGCTAACTCCAATCTTGAGAGATAACTACTCTCCAAGTAATTAATCTAAGAAGGGTATTCAATGGATATCCAACCTCAAAAATACACCCAGAATGTCCCACCATGTTGGAGCATCCCCACACGGTGCAAGTGCTTGGCCATTGCTTAACTCAAGGAACATCCTCCATTTTTATGAGATTCATACACAAGCACCAAAAGTATTCTCATTTTTTAAGGTCTGATTTTCATCTTCCATGTTGTATAATCTGAAATTAAATCTAATTTATTGACAGGCAGTGGTTTGAGGTCAAATCTTAACAGCTGGTCAATGGCAACCTATTAAAAATATGACTTTATGACATCAGCAAGCAGAATCCAATCTGCTTTTGCTCTGTTTGACATTCTATTCACACTGGTTTGACGAACCGATATTCTATTTCAGTCCCTTTGTTGATAGGTCTTGGGTATGTTGCTTTTGTATGCTGGTAAAAAACTGTTCCGCCCTTAGGGAGGCAGAAGCGGGAGACGTGATGTTGCTTCGAAGAAAAATACGAAATAAAGTACGCGTCGAGGACATGGAAAACCTCGGGTAACAGGTGACTCTCTCTCTTGTGAGTCTGAAGATAAGCATTTCCAAAGGCATAAAAAATTTGATTATTGTTGGCGACTCATTGGTGGTGATACAAATTGCATAAGGCTATCTAGAAACGAGCAACTATCATTGATAACAGGGATAATTTTTTAGTAAATAAGCTTGATAATTTCAAATTTTATCATGTAAAAGAGGGAATAATCAAATGGCAGAGCACTAAGCAAATATGGAATGAGCTTTACCCAAAAGTGCATACTAATCTCTGAAATCAACTTGTCACGTCCCTTAATGGCGGATTAATTAAAATTACAGTGGAGTACAGGTGGTACATCGGGATAAGTGGTTCAGAGATTATAATTCCTTAATTAACACCTCAGGGATGGTTAGAGTAACGTTGGTAGCTGTCAAGGGACACTGTATTTAATAATAGGTGGAGTGCAGCAGCGTTTAACAACCATGTGAGTTTATTTCAATACTTTGGCATATCAACTCGCTTGCAGTGTGACAGTGTTTGCAGGTCATGAGCTCATTGAATTGTTGAAGCAATGGGGTCTCATTGCAATCAGACTCTTGGTTATAAGAGTTGAGTAATTGGTGCATGCAAGAATTTTGAGGAAAATAGCATCAACAAATAAATCTGAGGTATTAGGAGGTGGAAAATATTGAAGTCAAGGTCGAAACAGCAATGGTGGGAGTGTTGAAGGAGATATTTCAGCCTGCGCGATGCATGGACCAGCTAACAGCCCGGAGTTGGGAATATTTCTGTGGTCTTGACTGGGGAGCCTGATGCTGAGGGAACTGCGAATCTGAAGCAGTCGATCGAAGCTACTTAGGATACCAAGGCACATGATGGTCGATGGTAGATGGAAGCTACTTAGGATACCAAGGCACATGATGGTCGATGGTAGTGGGTTGTCTGCCTTTGAATTTTGAATTTTGAGTTTTTATGTTATGTCAAACGGTTAAGCTCTATGGAGTCTTTTTGTAGAATATATAGTATATGTAATGTAATATTAGGCAAAGGAAATAAGGAAGATAACAATCATGTCTCACTGAAAAACCATATGCAAATCTGTGAGACTACTCTTCTTATGAATGTAATGGACGTGGCCGTTTTCCAAATTTTTGCTATAAAATTGCTACCCGTTTCTTTAAAAAAAAAAAAATATCTAAACATTCTGTCTATCTGGATGTTTATGATTTCAGCTTTTGTTCGGTATCTGCAGAACAGGCCTCCTCATTGCTACTAGATTGTGTGCTAAACTTGCTAGAGTGGACAGGGCAGCATTTAGGTTACCGTAAAGAGAACAGAACTTAAACGTCCAGTAGATATGTAGACTTCCCGGACCTAAGCCTAATCTGTATCGGACGTAAGGATATTCAATGGGAAAAAATAAATAAAAGACTACATTATATGATCTATATGAGAACAATCTATTCCAGGAACACGATTATTCAATGAAGAAAATCTGGGAGTAGTAGAGAGAATTAAAGCGAGAGAATTTAAGTCCTCCATAAAACGAAACGCTATATTAGTTTCAATCATTAACAGACTAAAAAAACTTACAGTACGGATAGATTTCATCCACACACTGAGCTTAGATTAATTCATTCCAGGCCCCACTGGGCTTCAATAAAAAAAATACCTAGCGATGCGGTTTCAGATTTGGGCAAAATGAAAGAAACAGAGACTAAGACGAGTTGCTTTAACTCACCTATCGGCCTCTGCGCACGAAAGCATCTCGTTAATACGGTGAACACGGAATGGATGCACACCAACACGTAGACGGAACATCCTTTCCAGCGAACTTGTGTATGCTTGTTACCGTAGCCACGGGCCGCTTCCAGCCTTCGCTCGGTACAGTTTCGTTCTCCCAACTCGCAAGTCAATGCGTAAGGAAACTCGTCCGCTGCTTTTTTCTTGGCTTCAACATCGTATATACAGATTTTAGGATCTGAACACCCCGACAGCATCGAGATTTGGGCAGGGTTTGTTCTTAATCTAACAATAAAATCTTGCTGTACCTGCGAAACCAAAACCCACGCGATTGAATCAAAGCCTCACAGCAAACATTCAGTAAGAAATCGCAATCATTCACAGAGAAATTGATTAATAGTTTGAATCATATGTCTCCCCATTGTTATCGCCGTATGAGCCAAACGCCCGTAATTCAGTGAGATATCGATTAATAGTTTGTATCATATGCCTCCCCCGTCATTATGTCATACAACAGCAAGCCGAACGCACACTACACCTTATACGCTGGAAATGGCCCTGACGGTTTCACAATTCCCTAATTTTGTTGGAAGGACTAGATTATTCCACTTGAGGGCAGCAATCAAGCGACCTTGCAACGTTAGATAAATTTTTTTATATTAAAAGACATTTTAGTTCTTTATGTCTGCTTTCCATGAACGTTATATTTAAAATTTTGCTTTCCCTATGTGATATTTCTATAATCAATTAATTTTTTGTCAAAATTACTTTTCAATAACATATTTATATTAAAAAATTTCACATATAACGAAAAACAAAACAAAAACAAATAGTCCTAACAATTACAATTTTGGTTTAAATTGTATAGACACTTATGATAAATCTCACATGACTCTAAAATCAAATGTTTTTGACGAAAACATGCCATATCATTTGTATATATGAGATATGACTAAGAGATCTTATACGACATATAAAATGACCAAAAAAAAAATAAAACTATAGATAGAGATATCCTTTGTGTCCTGTTGCAATCATAATCACATGGAATCGATGTGGGAGTCGGCGGTGGAGTGTTTGTAGTCAAGCAAGCATGGTGTATTAAAAGTGTTTTAATATTTCATTAGTGGTATTGGATGTTGTTCTTCATGACCATATATTTTAGAGCTTTTAAGTGATATGCTAAGACAGAGATGCGGTGCGGCCGTAGTTGAATTAACACTGCTATTCCATAGGTGACAACTGTGACATATCATATCTTTCATAAGTGAGTCGTGAGTCGGTGACACTATGACAGTCCCACTGCCCAAACAATCCAATAAGGGTGGTGGGTAGCCAATATACTCACGAAGAGCAAGTGGCGGCAATCAAAATTGTGGTCCAAATTCATTTTGACAAGAAGAAGTTTTGTGCTTTCGGCTACATAGGTTCGATGATGCACTATCACATTCATAGATTAATTGTTTGTTTCATTCAAGTGGTATTTTTAATGATGTTTAAGTAAAAAATAGATACATAATCATTAGTTCAAGGAAACTATTTTTTGGACTTGGATTCTAAACCAACTTACCACAGTTAAATGAGCAAATTATGAGTTATTGAACGAGGTTTCAGTAGGAGTATAAATATATTTTTTTTTTTTTTTTCCCGTTGTCTAAAGGTGAACTATTGAATGTCTGGTGGCCTGGGAGTTCAACCATACTAGGTAGGAGCACCTAATGAGATATCATCATGAACAAAACGTTTCAAACCAAGCAAAATTTCTTGTGTTGTAGGCATATCTATACTTGCTTCCCTTTTTTACACATGACATTAATTGATATAAAATCTTTGTAGACTAGATGTTTATTGATGCTACTTTTGTGGACATATATTTAAGGAGACTACATTATAGTCTTTGTTGAATAGTCTCGAATCCATTCTTTGTGGTTGTCTCTCCTTATGCTATAGGTGCTTTTCACAAGTTGGATGTATTTAATTCCTATAAAATAAAAATATTAATATAAGACCTAACATTTTCCCCTTCTCTTTGTGTGCACATTCAAATTCATTAAGGAGCTCCCTTTAATTGCCTGCCAATCCCTCCACATGCCTCTTTATTTATAAACAAAGGCAAATCATCAGAAAGTGAAAAGACTAAATAGATTTTCCCATACAAATTTGAAAACTTTCAATATTAGTGACACAAAAACAAATAGAGAAAGACTAAGAATGTGAAGCCTAAGAGTAAAAATACATTATCTTTATCTACAAGTTTATAGTTTTTATTTGTAATGTTGAAAATGCAGCAAGATGATGGAACTTAGTGAAATGAAGTCGCCTTCACTAAGTGGGCCCACGGAAATGTGCAAGCTTAGTCTATTTTTAGACATATGGAACGTAGTCCGGAAGTTATGATAATATTGTTGTAGGTATTGGTCATGTTATTAAAAATAAGATGGACCTCTATTTTTAGACATTTAGGTCGAAGTCTATTTTTTAGTACTTTTATCCTAAAAATAAGAAAGTCAAATATTATTACCCTTAATAATATTTGGACTCTAGCTTTCAGTTTACTCTCTTGGAGCACTTCGATTCGAACTACGGGCGGCTCATGCATCGACGAGAGGAATTACGCTATTCCTGGGGGTTTTGGTGAGCTCATGCATGGTTGACTTCGGTTAGGACTTGATGGCGGAAAGTTTGGTGGAGTTAGTGAGACGAGTTGGTGGAGTTGTGTTCGGTTTAACTTAGTTGAGCCCGGATTTGGTCGTTTAACTAGCTAATCAGCAATAGCTTGGTAGATGAATTAAATATTGACTGGTCCCTAATTATTAACTCATGATTCAACTCCAGAACACCTGTCGATTCACTACGATTTTAAAATGAGGTCGGTGGAGACAGGTGAAAGAGGTAGATGAAAGGGTTGAGATAGTATCGGTTGTGACATCGATTGTGCATGAGATTTGCACCCTTGGAGGAATTGCCCCATAGTGATTGCGGCCACATCAGACGAGAGAGGTCGGGAGCCTTGGATCTCATTAGACCGACCTTGATTGCGCAATAGGCGGGCAATTATAGTGGATGAGTTTTGAACTGTGACTGTTCAATAAAGCTAGTTTTGTGTAACTTCATGAGATGATGCGGTACTTGTAGGAGTATTGTACTATGCTGTTACATATTATATTGTTCCATAAAATACAATAGGCGGGGGTTTTCAGCTATAAGCTTTCCCCATACATACGTGTGTGTGTGATGTTTTGATGATATTTTGATCGCATATTTGCTTGTTTTGTTCCGCATGTGTGATGATATGAGTGGAAAGAGATTATGTGTTGCATATGAATTGATTGATATGTGATCAAGGGATAATCTCGATTAATTACTTATTATTCAACAAATTTCTACATGAGTATACAGACTCTGGACGATTGATCATCACGGTGGTGCAAACATTTCGGTAAAACGGAGAGTGTATGCGGGCAGGTAGCCTCACGGATCCATCCTTTCCTTTGAAAGGTGATACATCCAGTAAATGCCCACACCAATCGATCTTAGCCTGCAAAATAATTTGATCTCTGATCAAGAGCGGTTGACTTTGAGTTTAGGTCGAATTTTCGGCGGTTGTTTTCTTGGTGCCGGAGTTGAAAATGTCTTTCAACGGTTTGCGACTCGAATATGCTCTTGAAAGCGTTCGAATTACTATTGCATCGAAAGATCGCATGGAGAGCGATATTAGAATGGACTGAGGAGTTCGTAGATACGGATGTACAAGAAGCCCAGCGATCTGCTTGAAGTCGAAGCTTGGCAAAAGAAGGCTGTTTGAAATGAAGGATTTTGTTGGAGGGCGTAAGGATCACAATGCTTATCCGAGCCTGCATCGACTTCTCCATGTTTAATGTGGAAAGCGTTGGCCAAGTCTATTCCAAAGTAAGAGCGACCAAAGGAAGAGCTGGCGCTCAAAGATAAACTCAGAAACATCAAGATGGAGAAAGACCAGCAGTATCACCAAATACCTCACGAAGTTCACTCAATGGGAATGAAATTTGGGAAGTGTGGGGTGACTTTTCGAAGAGAGACATGGTGGGCTTTAGCTCTCTGTGGCTCTTGAAGGCTCGCCTTCTGTCAGACAGTAATGGTGGGAAAGTTGCGAGATGGGAGCGCCTTTGGGCGGATCTCATAGGGAGGAGATAAGAGCGACTACCGGGGATGGATCTTCATCCAAGGTATACGATGAAGAAAATTGCGCTTTGGCTACCAAAGCAAGAAAGGGGAAGAAGAAGGCCTAGGTCTGATGCAGGCAAGAAGCAAAGACATGTCAGAGTGAAGTGTTTTCTTGTCACCGGCCAGAACACCTATGCCACAAATTGTCACTTAAAAGAAGAAAAATAAGAAAGGTACTTGGGATGCTGAGTGGGAGAGGCATTGGCTTCTCAATTGGCTTGGATTTTCACGGTCGCATGCTTGGTTTTCAAGTGTGGCGGGATCAGTTTGGTTCTTGGACGATGGTGCGTCATTTCACATGGTAGGAGATCGGAATGCATTTTCGGATATGGAGGAAAAAGATCTTGGAGTGCATATCGGGAATGGGCGATGATGGTGAGTACGGTGCGGCGGCGGTATCGGTACCATTTCCTTTGAGAGGGTACGGTAAACCTTTCATGAAGGAAGTTTTGCCTTGTTCCGGGTTTGATGAAGAACTTGATCTCTGTGGCGATGTTGGAAGACAGGGGTATGATGTGGGTCTTGGTAGAAGGAAAACCTTCTGTGGTGGACTACGGTGAGACTTGGGGAAGATAGGGGTTGAGTCAAGGGCCTTTATCGATTTGCAGAAGTAGATGGTGTGACAGCATACAAGGCGGGAGAAGTGGTGAGCCGGGATGATGAGGGCGAGAAGCGCGCGCGAGGAGATTGGGCCACCTTCACCATGGAGCTTTGAAGATCTTGCGGCTGATTTCTGCGGGCTTCCTAAGGGCACTCTTGCTCGGTCGGATCATTGCGAGGGGTGTACCTTGGGGAAGTATGTAACCACCTTCACGAGAAGGATAGTCGCGCCACGACGATCCTTGAGAGGTTCACACGGACGTGTGTGGTCCTTTCTCTGTGGCACAGCAATAAAGCACAGAGTACTATGTGATCTTTGTTGATGATTTCTACCGATCTTTGGATCTTCTTCATCGAAAGAAGGCGAGACATTTTCTAAGTTACGCGAATTCAAGGCGGCGGTAGAGAAGGAATCGGGGGAAGCATTTGAAGGCTCTTAGGAGCGTGATGGTGAATTCATCTCGGCCGAATTCAAAGACTTTCAAACACGAGAAGGAGTTCGGAGAGAGCTCATCGCACCCCGCAACCCACGAGCGAACGGGGTGGGTGAGCGGAAGAACGAATGATGAAGTGGGTGCTGCACGGGCGATGTTGCATGATTAGGGCCTACCCCTTCACTTGTGGGCTGAGGCATGCAATACGGGGTGTGTGCGAAATAGTTGTCCTCACAAGGTTCTTGGCATGACTACATCGAAGGAGGCGTTTTACGCGGGGAACACGATGTTCTCATGCGAGAATTTTGGCTCACTGTCGCATGCATGTGACAAAGGATGCCGAGCTGGATCCAACCGCGGTTGAATATTTGTGGTGCAACGATACACCTCTGGCCCCATCGGGTGTATTTGTCGGACGGTCGCAAGGCTTGTTGTGCGACGGGATATCGAGTTTCGGGAGTAGAAAGCCATGCGGTGTTTGGCAGGAGGGGCTACACTTGCATGCGGATGAGGAGATGTTGGTTCTAAGGAGGAGCTTCCGGATGTGGATTAGCCACAAGGAAGTTGTCGGGGGAGTGGAAAAACCACCCATGCGGCGCCAGCCATCGGGGGGCGCAGGCGCACTACGGCCCCAGCGACTTGCTAGAGATGGAGAGAGAAGGTTGTAGGACCACCTACAGCACGAGCGCGGTCGAGAGGCAGTCCCAGAATCGGTACACGGATACATGGCTCTTGTGAGTCAATGTGTCGTGACGAGCCATCCTCTTTGAAAGCTGTGGAGGAATACAGCAGGTGAATGCCATGATCGAAAAGTATGGTTCGATCGTCGAAACGATGCATGGAGATTGTCCCAAGGCCGGAGGAAACCGGTGGTGGGTTCGCGATGGATCTCTGAGGCCAGAAGCGAGCGAGTTTGTGAGAGTGTGGAGAAGTACACGAGGCGAGATTTGTCGCACGTGGCTCTCACGGATAGAGGATAGATTGCTGAGGAGACGCTGCCGCCGCAGGTACTCCCCATGGACGATCCTTCTTTTCTCTCGATACGATTGGGGATGGCATCCATCGGATGGATGTGAAAACTGCCGTTCCTCAACGAGGTCATTGAGGAGGAGGAGTGTACATAAGTGCTTTGAAGGTTTAGAATCTTGAAGCCGATGAGTCGAATGTCTGCAGAGCTCAAGGAAACCTTGTACGAAGTGACAACCTCGCCGCAGGCTGCACATGGATTGACGGATTATTTCAGCAAAGGGCTTAGATTTTCCAAGAGTGAGGCGGATCCTAACATGCAGTTGTCGATGGAGGAAGGAAACATGCTGAGTGTTGTCTTTATAAAATGATCTGATTTTGACGAGTGATGAGTTGTTGATACTTTCATGCAAGGAGGACCTTGCTAGAGAGTTTTGAAGATGAAGGACTTGGGCCTCCTTCATTGTTTGCGGGATTGGAGATTTAGCGAGCCGATGTGGAGAATGGCTGGCTGGAGCCGAGATGCCGGGAGATTGCGGGGGGTTTCAACATGCATGGGCGCAAGCCTGGTGACACTCCTCTTCTGGTGGTTGGAGGAAGGAGGATGCTACTTCGGCGGTGGTGGTCGTTGTCTGACGGTTGGTGGGAGTCGCTTATGTGTCTGGTCAATACACGACCCGATATGTGCTATGCGTGGCCAACTTTCGCAAGCTATGGATTAAAACTCCACCAGCGCTCTCCCACGGAAGGCGGGCGGCACGCTGTATTGCGTTATCTCGGTGGCACATCGGGATATGGTCTATGGTACGGACGAGGAGGATGGAAGGAAGCTTTCGCAGAGCTCGCGCGATGCAGTTGGGCGGGGGCCCATGGGACCGAAGAGCACATGCGGAGGAGTTTTCGGCATTGGGTCGACAACGGTTTCTGGTGCGAGCGGGAAGCGAGGCTCAGTGGCACTCGGTCCAGCGGGCAGGCCACCTTTCCTTCGCTCGCTTGGCTGCATGCGGGTATTTGGATAGAGAAGATCCTCGTTGGATTGTTTAGAGTTTGCATTTGGAGCCTACGGTGATTTATTGTGATAACCGAGTTACATTAAACTCTCGGCTAATCCGGTATTTCATGATACATCCAAACACATCGACATCGGTACCATCATATCAGGGTGTGTTCAACGGAGAATCCTTGATTCTTTCATATGTTCCACGGAGGATCGGGATGTTGACATCTTGACGAAAGCGCTCACCGAGCAAGTTCGAATTCCCTGGAAGGTAAGGATAGGGGTTGCGGATAATCCATATCTTCGAGAGGAGTGTTGAAAATGCGGCAAGATGATGGAGCTTAGTGAAATGATGCATTACTAGAGTGAGGCCATAGAGCTATTTTGAGCGCAAAGTCTGACACCGGAGCATATGGAGCATGGTCCGAGTTCTTGATGCTATTGTTCTTGGGTATTAGTCATGTTGGTAAAAATAGATGGACCTCTATTTTTAGACATTTGGTCTTAAGTCTATTTTTAGGCCCCCAATACTAAAAATAGAAAAAGTCAAATATTATTTACCCTTAATAATATTTGGACTCTAAACTTGATTTACTCTCTTGGAGGCACTGATTGGAGCTACAGTGGCTCATGCATCTAACGAGAGGAATTACGCTATTCCTAGGGGTTGATGAGCTGTTGCATGGTTGAAGCAGTTGGGACTTCGGTGGCGGAGGTTTGGTAGGTTGATGAGACGATTGGTGGAGTTGTGTTGGGTTTAACTTAGTTGGGCGGTTTGAGATTAGTTTTAACTAGCTAATCAACTAGTAGCGAGTGGGTGAATTATTGTTAATTCACTAGTATTAACTTTAATGATTATTAATATAAAGACACATGTCGAGTTCTCAGTGCATGGACGGATTCGGTGAGACGGTGAAAAGAGGTGAAGTGAGGATTGAGATAACTATGATTGAGCACTTAGTTTCAGCCATGAATTTGCCCTTGGAGGAATTGCCCATGATGATTGCGCTGTCAAGCCAAGGAGATTCGAACCTTGGATCTCTCCCGACAGAACCCGAGCCCTTGATTATGATAGAGGCGAGGGCAATTAGTGGATGATTTTGAACACCGTGGCTTTGTTCAAAATGAAAGCTAGTTCTGTGTAACTTCTGTGAGATAGTCTTGTGAGTACTTGTGAGAGTATTGTATTATGTACTATTACATGTTCTCTCCGTATAATATACATAATATTTGAGGTTTTCGACTCTCAGCTTTCCATATACGTGTAATGTGTGTGATGTTTTGATGATCTTTTGATCTCATACCGCTTGTTTATTTCCGCATGTGTGATGATCTGAGTGGAAGAGATTATGTGTTGCATATGAATTCGAATTGATATGTGATCAGGATAATCTCGGTGGATAATTCTTCATTATTCAGCAAATTTCTACATGTAATAATTCCTAAAGGATGAAGAGCCAAAGAAAAACCATTTCTACATGGTTTTGTCAAAAAAAAAAATCCAAAGTAAGATATCTACATTACCATAGTGTTTACAATTGAGTTTTTCAACATCATTTCTACTTTTAATTAGTTTACAAGAATTGTATAAATCATAATTTAGTAAAATAGAAATAAAATAAAATACCAATTTGTTTACACAAAATGAATTAAAATTTGTGTTGGTGATTTGATCTGGTTGTAGACTAACTGCACACCATTTGGTAAAATTGATTAGAAATTTTGCACTAACAATTATTAATTAACATAAACAATTTATATTATTGTATATTTCCATGCCAAGGCACCTATAAAATAAAAGTTATCATAGTATAAATGTCGATAGTAAAAAATCAAATAACCAACTCAATAAATTTTAAATAGTCGTAGAAAAAAAAAAGAATAAATCACAATACTTGATCAATTTCCATTTACAAAGCTAAAATTGAAATTGAAAAATAAAAGCATTTTAGGGTTTTAAATACTTGTAAATGTTTTACCCAAAGCTTTGGAGTAGCCCTTTTCAGTCAATGAGTAAAACTAGTTGTGTTATCACAAAATTGCACCTAATAGGCTCCTAATCAGACAATCTCATGTAACTATTTCAAACCAATCTTTTGACTGAAGCTTACCCTCTTTAGTCTGAGAGAGTTCTCTGAAAGGTTAATGATATTGAATAAAGATGTATTTAGATGGCTAACTCTACTTGGAAAACAACTTGTTTGTGATTATTGTAGGATGAAAATAGTATCAGTATGCAAACATTGGGCTTGTGGAGTCAACACTTTCAGCAATTCAATAGTGAGTTCACTTGACATGGAAGCTGAGGCAGGTAAGAGTTTGTAGCAGTAGTACACACACATGAAATAGGAAATAACACAATCAATTCATCTATAAAGGAAGTCAGAGCATTACATGAATAAATTATGAGTATTAAAGATGAAAACCACTGCAAATGGGACACATAAAGATATAGATAAGATAAGCACTAAAAACTCAGTCAGGATCTCAGGTTGGTCAAGAAATAAATCTTTGTATTACTGAAACAGTCAAATTACATCAAGCTGCAATTTTGCCAAAAAATCTCCAACCCTTCACAAATTCGACTTTCTGCCCTTTACTAGACTTGTTACTATTGGAAATACTGAGAGGGGGGTGGATCAGTATTTATTTTCAATTGTTATTATAACCAGTTAGATTCTACACAAAAATCAGAGAAGTGAATGATTTTATTATAGAAGGAAGGATAATGATCCTTTTTAAATGAATGAGTACAATGATTTCCAAGCACCAACTTGGACTTAATGAGGCTCTGACCTCTAGGGCTTCGACCCTATCTTCTTCAAGGCACCGATCTTGTGTTTAGGGGCTCCTACCCCAAGGACACTAATCCTTTTATCTTCTTTTGATAGAGAATGAGAATATTACTTACTTGAATGTCCTTGACATATTCTTCACTATACAATCAGCTCCAAAACTGCTTATGTTGACGTCACTGCTCAATCACCTTGCTATACATGTTGACTTCAATTCCAAGATTACCTTGCTTCACTGTGTTGACAATATTACTTCTCTGTTCAAGAGAGAATTCTTCACCGTTCAAGAAGGAAATATCACTGTTGTCTTTCACCATAAGTACACTAGCAAAATATAGTTGATTACACAAACTGTCCAGCATAATCAACAGTCCAAAATATTAGTGTCACAAATCCACCACAGTCAGCACCCTTAGTTTAACATAAATAGCACCCTAAATCGTTGTAATAAATCTGTAGTGAAGTCTGAAATACAAAGAGAGTGTCTTGCTATCTT
This sequence comes from Pinus albicaulis, assembly GCA_034641835.2. Lineage (NCBI taxonomy): Eukaryota > Viridiplantae > Streptophyta > Pinopsida > Pinales > Pinaceae > Pinus > Pinus albicaulis. Next base: position 52,474 of record JAXQQM020070490.1, read on the forward strand.
ATGCACTGAAAGCTTCAGAAAAATACAAAGTTTGGACCGTCCAACAAAGAGTTATGAGCCAAGGGTTTATACATAGTCTGAAATTCTCCACAGTCAGCAAGAATAGGCTCCCATAGACCAATGAAAATAGGAACAACAACTTTAGTCCGAAGTTGTAAACTCAGTCCAGGAATATAGGGGGTAGACCTGAGTTAAGAACTGATGTATAGGCCCACGAGTCTGAGATATAGAGCCACAAGTTTGAAGTACAAACCCTGCCTTGTCGCTGTAATAACCCTGTAATGAATGACGAGATACAATCCACCAATCTGAGCTATAGAATGAGTTATTTCGCTTCATGTTCTTATGTTATTCTTCCTGAAAGTTCACGAGATGTGAACTATTATCCTCTTCACTCTATTAGATGATCGAATTATGTGTTTTTCACCGAAATTTCTTGACTGAACCGAATGAGTTTAACTTTATATTTATAGTTGTTTTTCATTTTTGAAAGGACGTGACTGTTGGGAAAAGGGGCTGACTTGTGTTCTTGAGCATAGGTCGGCTCAATGTCAAAAATATATATTTTCAACTTGAAAATTCAATATCTTACAAACTAATAGGAGTTTTGGGACAAATAAGGGCTCATTGGAAAGATAAAATTATGCTCTAAAAGATGGTATAGGAATCATATTGAGAGGTTGCCTCTAAGGTAGTGAAAAAACATTTTTTTTAACGTGACTAATTATTAATTATTGCAGAAGGTGATGGACAGCAAGGGCTTCTTCATTGTCATACGTCACCAAGTGTTTTTAAGTGAGGTCTCCACTTGTTATGTCTTTCATCATCAAGTGATCTCCAATTACTTCATTGTCCATGTTATCATATATGTTATCATGTGTGCCATCAATGTCACCATGTCATCAAGATAGTGCAGCGATATGTCAATAACCATATGTAGCATGATTATCACAAGGAGAGCTTCTTCATCAAGAGTATTCATTCATTCAACCTGTTGCCATCCATGACAACTTGGATTAACAATTACATTATCAGATGATCTGCCTCCTTGCTAGATTCATCGAATTTTTGCCTAATGACACCTTGCATAACCATAACACATCTATTTAATGTGAAATTGACAACTATCCTAATTGACAGTCCTTTTCCTAATAGGACTCAAACTGTTCATTATTACATTTGACAACCTTATCTCTAACAACAATTACATATTTGAAAAATATGCTTTCACATGTTCGAATAGGGGTGATGGGAATCGTCACTACATTTCCTCTTAATTGACCTCATCTAAAACTGGAAACAAAACCTTGTTTTTTAGGCAAACTGATCTTCATCTCCAACGAATGCTTTGGCTGGTAGTTTGTCTTCATTTCGTGGTCTTTAAGTGTTTAATAACTGCTGTCATGGTCCTTCAACACTTGGATAATATCCAACTATCCAAAGATGCCCAAAATATAGCTTAAAAATCTCTAATGCAGTACGCTACGAAAGTGAGACAATTCCATAGCGTACTTTCATAGCGCTGCTAAAATTTCCTTTTCCATCATCCTTTTTTATTCTTTCTTTCTTCATGGTGTTCATTCTGCCTTGATACATCTCCCTTACAAATTTCACATCTTGAAAGCTTTAAAAACTGGTTCAACAAGAAAAAAGAAAGCTACAGTAGTTTCATAGCGTTTTGTTGTTTTTCAAGCCCATGCACACTACAAAACTGTTGAAAACAATCAAAAATCCAGAATTTTGTGTAGCTTGAAAAATCTGCCTTCTAAGTGCAAAAACTTAGTTTATAACATGCCATGAATCTTCAAAACCATAAACTAGCTTACACTATTACTCTTGAGGGGTTTGTTCCTCATTTATGATGAGTTGAGTTGTTGGCTCTTCAAACACTATCATTTTTAGGCCTTTTTTCTCCAACTCTTCATGAATTAGTTCCAGGTGCTCCCACTAGTCCTTAACCTAATCTTTCAACTTTCTGTTGGTGGCTTTCAAATGTATGTTCATCCTCTTGACATGTTTGGCTTCTTTCCTCAATGGAATGGTCAATTTAATAAGCTATTGTGTATTATCCAAAGTCTTTGAAACACTATCAACCTGCTCCTCCCAAATTACCTTCCTCTTTTCAAACTGAACCTTCTCTACATTGTATTTCCTTTCTTCTCTTAACAACAATTTCACGATTGGCCAACTTCAATTGTTATTCAAGAAGTTGAAACTCTATTTTTTCCATCACCTTCTCTTTTCCTTTCTTTGATTTGCTACTTTTATCTTTCTCTGCAAGTGATGAAAGGTCAATGATCTCTTGTGGTGGCTGGAGTATGTTAGTAGGTGGATGAACCTCTTTACTGCTCTCTGATAACTTCCTAGCATGCCTTGTCATAGGCTTTCTTGCTTGGAACATAAAACCTGCTTCTTCTCCTTCAAATTCTAATATCTTTGAAAATTTAGCCTTTCTTAGCTTCTGTCCACCTTCCTCTATGTCTTCAGCCTGGACTATAGGAGTTTCTTCTATGTCAATACCATGTAACATATCTTCTAAATTTCCTTTAGCTACTGCTTAGTCTTCTACGACCATTGTTTTATCTTCTAAGGCCACTGTTTGGCTCCTTGTCATCCTTTTGGTTCCTTGTTTACTCACAACTTGTTTTTGTTTTGCAGGTTTGACCACTTTTGACTTCTGTTTTGCAGGTGGGACATTTGGTGTATCAAAACTCTGTAATTGCTCTGTCTCCATCATAATTGGTTCACTTGGTTCTACTCTTGCAGGTTCACTGGGTTATGCTACCAATGGTTCACTTTGTTCTCCTACTAATGGTGATGGAATTCTCCTAGGTTTAGGAGTTCCTGAAGGAGTAAGAGCATCCAAATCAAAACCACTAACAAACAAAAATGAAGACCAATATCTCCCTAGCCTTTGAAGTTCATCTAAAACCAACAGTTTCATTAAACCATGATGAAACAATGAAGTCTCACTCCCTTCAGATTTTTCTTGGACCTTATTTGCCATTCTTGACAAACTTCTATGCAAATAGAAAGGCAGGTGAAGGGAAATCTTACCAGTGAAATGTAGAAGTAGCATGAAATTATATGAGTAGACTTTATGGTATCTCCCTTCACAAGTAAAGTACTTTTGTATGATGAACGGTAGTTTTGTGTAGTTGTCCTTTATGCAGCTCCTTGGAATGGCATTGGTGAGATCCATTTCACTGTTTTCAGGCTTCATAAACTCTTTGCACTGCTCCATGTTGAACTTGAAACCTTTGAACCATTTCTCCTGTCCTCTTGGAATCCCTGTAGCAGTTGCAATAACCTCTAGTGTGATGGAAAGATTAAGCATTCCCACTTTGGTGGTTGTTCCACTGAATTTTAAAGCAAACTATTTGGAAACTTGTAGATGGAAACCTTGTAATTTCTCACAAAATTGTAAGCAACCTATCCTTCTGAATACTTCCACAGCTGTTGGGTCTTCATTGATCAAATTCATATATGCCGGTTCATATCTCATACATTTTCCACCCTTATTTGTCCTTCTTTTTCTGCCATGATTTCTTTAATGTCTTCACAGCCTTGCTTGATGATTTGCAGCCTCGCTTGATAGTTTGCAACCTCGCTTAATAGTGCTCAATGTAAACCTTTGAAAACACAAGCCACAGCTTTGGCTCAATGCAATTGCTCTCTAAAGCTCGATATCACACAAAGAAGGAATGAGAAATGAGAAATGATAAATGATTGAATTAGGAAATATTTTGAAGTTTTGATGTCTTCTCATGACACAATGATGACTCATATATACCTAAACTAGTGATGATGACTTCAGACCTGACCATGTACCTTGGTTTTATCCCTCCATGACTCGAATGGTATATAACTTACCCTTTCCCAACGATATTCTGACACCTAATAGCTAATCTGACAAGACAGACAGGAAACCGCGCTTTCGTAGTGTATCTAGTGTAAATCTAAGTGTTTTCACTACGAAACTATTAGCAGTTTCGTAGCGAAAAGTGACATTTCTAAGTGTATTTTGCTACGAAACTGTGGTTTATTGGCTAAAATGACATTTTTCGGTACAAAAACCTTAGGAATTGAAATATGTCATAAAATAATGAGTGATATGACATGAGGGATTTGAAAATGAGTGGGTTTATACCTTAGGGTAAACTTAAACAATAAAAATTTAAAATTTCCCTTGACCAAGAAGTATAAAAAATGAATCCTACGACCCTACTTTTAACACATGAACTTATTTAACTTTGTCAAATGATGCTTCATTTTTTTGGGTGATAACAGTGGCTCCACTTGGGATGGTGTTCCCCAGTGGTACACCAAAGAACCAATAGTTCCAGTGCTGCTATCCATCTTCTTGAAAACACAAAAAAAAATTGAAACTTGCCAAGCTTTTTCTTCAAACTCTAATGGCCTTCACCTCAGGCTCAAGCTTGATGATTTAGCTTGTCATTACTAACAGAAAACACATAAAATGGAATATATGCAGTGGAATGAATGATCAAAATATTTTAAGAAGAGTAGTGCTTCAAAAACATCCCATTGACAGGCCCTCCAGCACATGGTTGTCCATCCATCTCCTGCAGAATGTAAGTGTTGTTCCTATGGAATGCAGCTACTTTGAATGGACCCTTCCAAATGTTCTCAAACTTACCACGTTTCCCCTTCTCTTCAATCCTGGCCTCCCATTTCAAAACCACATCTTGGATTTAAAAAATTTATTCCATGACCTTCTTGTTAAATGTCTTCTTGATTCCGTTTTGAGATTGCTCATTACTGTTATAGACTTCCTCCCTCTTCTCTTATAAAGCTATCAACTGATTGATCCTTCTCTAAATTGCATCTGGCTCTTCCTCTAATCCTTGCAGTAGCTTCATGACAGGCACTCCTAAAGATGTAGGAAAGATGGCTTCAGCTTCATATACCAGCTCATAAGGTGAAGTTCCAGTTGACCTCTTTGTGCACACTCTATGAGCCCACAAAGAATACTTCAACTTCAAATGCCATGGCTTCTTATTTTACTGCAACACCTTCTTAATAATCCTCACAATGCTCTTGTTATAAGATTCAACAAGACCATTCCCTTGTGGATAATATATAGTAGAATGCCCAAGTGAAATGTGATATTGATGACAAAAACTAATCAGCTCCTTACATTTAAATGCATGTGCATTATCAGTGATGATCTTCATAGGGCAGCCAAATCTAGACAATATATTATTTTCCAAAAATGAAATGATAACAAAATCATTTGCTTGCCTAGTTGGGATTACTTCAATCCATTTGGTGAAACAGTCAGTTGCTATGAGAATCCAATGATGATGAACTGAAGATGATGGATGAATCTCACCAATAAAATCTAGCTCCCATTGCTGAAATGGCGCCTCAACATAGATAGGTATCAAGGGTAAAGGTACAAGCTTCTTCTTACCATAAAAAATCTAGCATTCATGGCAGGCAGCAATCTTTTTGTAGACATATTTAAACATTGTAGGCCAATAATACCCTGATCTGAGAATCTTGTTTGTTGTAGCCTTCTAATAATGATGACCTCCACAATCTCCTTGTGGAACTCCTCAATCACTTTATCAGCCTCCTCCTCCAGCAAAAAATTAAACAAAATACCAATGGTATCCTTCGAATATAGATTTTTGTCAATGATGCAATACCTCGAGGACTTTAACTTCACAAATATTGCCTTGGAATTTGTCAGTTCAACAGGTGCTCTATGATGATGTAATACAAAAACTATGTCCTTGTACCAATCTGAAATGATGTATTTTTCTTCAATGTGGATCAACTCTTCCTCTTCATCTGAAATTTTTGAAATTTCTGCAGTTAAATTCATGTCAAGACAGTCGAAGTTTGATTGTGCCATCAACTTTGCTAGACCTTTTCCTTTGACCAATTTTGTGGGCTTGATCTCTATATCATATTCCAACAAGTTGGCAATCCATTTCCCCCTCTTACCGTCGGGATCAGCTTGAGTTAGGATGTCTTTCACAATAGTATTAGGAACAAAAGCTATAATATGAGAATGCAGAATGTAAATTTTGGAGTCTTTGATGGCCTTAATCAAGGCATAAGCTTGCTTCTCTAAGATGTCGTACTTCAGTTATGAGTTAGCTAATGTCCTAGTAAAAAATGAAATGGGTTGCTCAGTACCCTGTTGTCCTTTCTGCAACAAAACTCCAGCAATTGTATATTCTGATGCAAAGGTAAAAACCAAAAATTCTTTTGAGAAATCTGGGCTAATCAACACTGGTGCTTGGGTGAGTGCCTTTTTAATCTCCTCAAATGAGTGCTTTCCTTTTGTTGTCCACTTGATTTTAGCTCCTTTCTCCAGCATCCTTGTCATGTCCTTTACAATCTCAATAAAATTAGGAATAAACCTCCTCACAAAATTTACCTTTCCAAGAAAAGATTGAATCTCCTTTCTGCTTTTAGGCAAATCCAATTTCTAAATTCCATTGACCCTGTTTGGATCAATCTTAATGCCATCTTTAGAAATAATGTGTCCAAATAAATTACCTGAAGTTAAAGCAAAAATACTTTTGGTGGGATTGAGAGAAATACCAAACCTTCTACACTTCAGCATAATTATTTCTAGGAGCTTCAAGTGATCTTCTTCCCTCCTCGAGAAAACTGTTATGTAATCTAAATAGACAACCACCATCTTGTCCTTCTCCTCAGAAAAAGCAATGTCCATTGCTCTCTAAAAGGTAGCTCCTGCATTCATCGGACCAAAGGGCATCTTGGCATACGTAAATGTGCCCCATGGTGTGGTAAAGGTTGTTTTTTCATGATCTTCCAGATGCACAAGTATCTGATTGTAGCCTGAAAACCCATCAAGCATAGACATCCTTTAGGAACCAACAATGTTCTGCAAAATTTGATCCATCTTTGGAAGAGGGTAGTTGTCCTTCAGAGAGGCTTTATTCAAGTTTATGAAGTCAATGCATATTCTGATTTCTCCACTCTTTTTTCTGACTGGAACCAAGTTTGCAAGCCATTGTGAGAATCTGATTGGAACAGTGATTTTGGCATCAAATAATTTCTTGATTTCCTTCTCAATTAGAGGCATGAGAAGTGGATTAATCCTCCTCAACTTATGCTTGAAGGGATTTTCATTTTCTTTAATGGGAATGGTATGTTGAATGATATTAGGGTGATAATTCTTCAAATCAACATAGCTCCAAACGGAAACATCTATGAACCTTTTCATCATCTCAATATATTTGTCCTTCATATCAATTGAAAGAAACTTTGAAAGCTTAATCATTTTTGGCATAGCTACTATACCAAGGTTACAACTCTCTACCTCTTCATCATCAACTTGTATCCTAGGATATTTGAACACATCATTATGATCAAAAAGGTTCTCAAGGGGTATGAGGCCTTTGGGTATAGAGTTAGTATTCAACTGTAACACTTCAGAATTTCCCTTAGATTTAGCATGCATTTTTTGTTGATCTACTTGTATATTTTCAAACTCTTATTTCAACTCAATAAATTTCTTTACTTATTTTTCATCCTCAAAGACTTGCCAATGGATAATGTTATCAGGGATAACTAGTCTATGGTGAACCTCAACCTGATATTTTTCAATGGAATGTATGGGAATGATAAAAATACTTTCAGATACAGCTAGGGAGTCAGCAATGCAGTTTTGGTCCCTAGTTTTAACAATGAATGAATGTTCATGGAATTTTTCCAACATGTCCATGACTAAATTTCTACATGCCCTCATTCTCACGTCCTTTATTTGATACACACCTTGAACTTGTTTAATGAGTAATTCAGAATCTCCACAAACAAAGATATTTTGAGCACCCATTCTTTTCAACACTTCTAAGCCCAAAATCAAAGCTTCATACTCAACCATGTTATTTGTGCAATCAAAATTTAGTTTGTAAGAAAAGAAGCTAATTTCATCATTTGGACTTGTGATCCAAATTCTTGCTCCTGCCCCCTCTCTTCCTACTGATCCATCAAAGTGAAAAAACCACCAACCTTCTACCTTCTCCTCAGTGATTCGCTGATCTTCTGCTTGCTGATTTTATGTCTGCTGAATTACAGATTGTTGATTTTCTGCCTTCTTTTCATCCTCTACTTCATCGGTCAACTCATTGAAAAGAATAGCAGATCCAAGTTCAGTATCAATATCATAAATCAAAAAGTTCTGAGGTTTATCTTTACTACTCACCATGTAAGCCAATCTTGTTTCTTTATAAAGGCTCCTTTTCTCACCAAAAACAGGAATGGTGGAATAAGTTAGGTCCATCTGCATTGTACCTTTCATATTTGTGGCCCATGACCTTCATAATAGCACGCCAAAATTTGGTGGAATGTCTGCTACCACAATGTCCATGACCACTGTCTTGGCAGGGACTTGTGTAATACCAACAACAACATCTTTAATTAAACCAATGCAGTGAACTCTTTTTGAATCAAAGGAAAATAAATCCTTGTATGGTCTAGTAATTTCCAACCTCATCCTCTCGATGATTACTTTGGGCATAATAGTGTGAGAGGCCCCTGAATCCAACACGGCGTTATGTAATGTCATGCAATGGATGCTAAGGTTGACATAAAAAGGAGGTACCTCCTCATTCTATTCATCTTCTAATCCTGGACCCAAGTATATGGTTGGATGATATTCTTGAATATTTAAGATATCAGCAGCCATTGGTTGTGAATTTAGCATTTTCACAATCTTACTTCTGTATTCATTTACCTTAAGAATTTCTCCAAAAGGTACTGGTATTTTGATCTTAGAAATTTCACTCTCCAAACTGAAAACATAAGAAGATTTTTCAGTTTCTTTGATAGGAGGAGGAGGTGGTGTATCTTTCTTAACCTCGACAGCTTTAGGGAATCTTTCTTAGGTTGTATTTATTTTCAGTAATTGACACATTTCTGTTTCTGAGGTGTTATTATTTATGCATCTCAAAGATTGCATGTTGATATCCCTTTAAATAATCAGATGTTTCCTCACTCTTGTTTACTTCATGGTCTAATTCATCATATTCCTCATTAGTCAAGAATATTCTAGACATGTCTTCATCTCGACAATGAATGGAATCTTCTGGAATTTCAGGTTCATCATCTTCATCAACCAAGTTCTGCTGAAAAGGAGGTCTCGCTGGAGGGTCGGGCTGTTGATTTATGTTTTCCCTTGACCCTTATTCGTTTTGAGGTCTACTGAATTTTGGATTTCTAAACTGAGGTTCATGTTGTGTAGGAGGAGTAAAGGCATTCCCAAGGGCAAGCCTATCCATCAAATTTTCCATTGTCTTCATCATGGAATCAAATTTGTCATCAGAGGTGGAAGGCTTATCTTCTTCTTTCAACTTAGTCTTACCCATCTTGGACTTTTTTGTTGCTATCAATTGACCTCCACCTTCACTGCATCATTCTGCATTTCAGCAAGTGAAGGGGATTCTCTCTCTCTCAGCAGTATAGAAAAGTCATAATGAAAAGCTTCAGCATATCTCATTTGACCTAAGGCTTGTGGAGGTTTTAAATGGGCAGGGATAGAATCATAAACTTTGTTAAATCTTTTTGAAATTTTTTGGACAATTTAATCAACAGCTCTTCTCAAACTATTTTACTTAATGAGGGCTTGTACAGGGTTGGTTCTATTTCCCCATTTCCTCAAAAAGATATCTTCAAGTTCATTCCAATTATGAATACTTCCTGCAGCAAGGGCTTTGAACCACTTCCTAACTTCACCAGTAAAGATCTGAGCAAACAATCTCATCTTAACATCCTCATGGTCAACCTCCTCCTTGTCTATAAAGTCATTAAACTGGTCTACATGCTCTTCAGCTGTAATCTCTTCATCACTTCCCCAAGTTTTGATTCTAGCAAAGTATTTACTAGGAAGGGCATGTAGGACAGCTGGAAGAACAAGAGAGGCATAACTAGTAGTTGCAACAGGTGGAGGAGGCACATTTCTTGCCATGATGAATGGGACTATGGTAGTTTTATGGACAGAAGCAGTAGAGGAAGAGGAACTATTAGGAGGAGGGATGTTTGTCCTTTGTCGTCCACTGATAATTGAACTCCAATCAGGAAGAGGAAAACCAATTTTACTTCTTAACAAAATTTCAAAAGGGTCAAGATCCTTCAACCTATTCAAAGACTCCCTTTTTAAAAACAACTCAAAAGTGACTGCTTCCCAAAACTCTTCTTTATCTTTTTGTGTCACTAAGGCTAAGGTATCAATAGCTCTCCTATGTAGGTCTAAGACAATTTCAATTAATTCTTTTTCACTTTCAGACCTAAGCAGGACTTCCTGAATTTTATCATCAAATCTTTTATCTTCAGGACTTCTTAAAACTTTAGAGGACAAGGATTTTTTATGTAATGGAGTAACTGATATTGCAGAAATGCGTTGACTGCCTCTAGAGATGGTGTTTGGATTGTCCACAATGGTAGGTGGATCTGGGTCAGGATTACTCCTTGTGTATCTCCTTCTCGAAGCCACCTTGGATCATATGAATTTTGAATGGAGTCACCAAGGTAGATGCAGCCTCAAACAACTTCCTTAGCTCTTGCTACCTTGAGAAGTTCAACTTCAAAATTTCGGGAAAGTATAATCTTGAGGCTCTTGGTAGACGCACAAAAATGTTATCACAAAATTGCACCTGATAGGCTACTAATCAGACAATCTCATGTAACCATTTTAAATCAATCTTTTGATTGAAGATTAGCCTTTTTAGTCTGAGAGGTTTCTCCCAAAGGTTAATGATATTGAATAAATATGTATTTAGACGGCAAAATCTACTTGGAAAAAAACTTGTTTGTGACGAGTGTAGGTTTAAAATAGTATCAGTATGCAAACATTGGGCTTATGGGGTCAACATTTTTAGTGATTCAGTAGTGAGTTCACTTGACATGGAAGCTGAGGCAGGTAAGAGTTTTTAGCAGTAGTACACACACATGAAACATGAAATCACATAGTCAATTCATCTATAAAGGATGTTAGAGCATTACATGAATGAATTATGAGTATTAGAGATTAAAACCACTGCAAATGGGACACATAAAGATATAGATTAGATAAGCACTAAAAACTCAGTTAGAATCTCAAGTTGGTCAAGAAACAAATATCTTTATTACTGAAACAGTCAAATTACATCAAGCTACAGTTTTGCCAAAAAATCTCCAACCCTTGACAAATTCGACTTTCTGCCCTTTAATAAACTTATTACATCATCAGATGATCTACCTCATGGCTAGATTCATTGAATTGTTGCCTAATGACACCTTGCATAACCATAAAACATCTATTTAATGAGAAATTGAAAGCTATCCTAATTGATAATGCTTTTCTTAATAGGACTCAAACTTTTCATTATTACATTTAACAACCGTATCTCTAACAACAATTACATCTTTGACAAATATGCTTTCACATGTTCAAATATGGGTGATGGGACTCGTCACTACATGACCTCTTAATTGACCTCCTAAAAAATTGGAAACAAAACCCTATTTTTTAGGCAAACTGGTCTTCATCTTCAACGAATGCTTTGGCTGGTAGTTTGTCTTCATTTCATGGTCTTTAAGTGTTTAATAACTGATGTCATGGTCCTTCAACACTTGGATAATAACCAACTATCCAAAGATGCCCAAAATCCTGCTTAAAAGGCTCTAACACAGTATACTATGAAAGTAAGACAGTTTCGTAGCTCTGCTAAAATGCCCTTTGCCATCATCCTTTTTTATTCTTTCTTTCTTCATGGTGTTCATTCTACCTTGATACATCTCCCATAAAAATTTCACCTCTTGAAAGCTTTCAAACTGGTTCAAAAAGAAAAAATAAAGCTACAGTAGTTCGTAGCATTTTGCTATTTTTCAAGCCCAGGCACGCTACGAAACTGCTGAAAACAGTGAAAATTTCTGAATTTTGTGTTGCTTGAAAACTCTGCCTTCTAAGTGCAAAAACTCAGTTTCTAACATGCCATGAGTCTTCAAAACCATAAACCAGCGTACACTATGACTCTTGAGGGGTTTCTTCCTCTTTTATGTTGAGTTGAGCTATTGGCTCTTCAAGCACTATCATTTTTAGGCCCTTTTTCTCCAACTCTTCATGAATTAGTTCCAGCTGCTCCTGCAGATCCTTAACCTGATCTTTCAACTTTCTGTTTGTGGCTTTCAAATGTATGTTCATCATCCTGACATGTTTGTCTGCTTTCCTCAATGGAATGGTCCATTTAATAAGCTGTTGTGTATTATCCAAAGTCTTGGAAACACTTTCAACCTGCTCTTCCCAAATTGCCTTCATCTTTTCAAACTTAAACTTCTCTACATTGTGTTTCCTTACTTCTCTTTTCACAGCAACAATTTCATGATTGGCCAACTTCCATTCTTCTTCAAGAAGTTGAAACTCTGTTTTTTCCATCACCTTCTCTTTTCCTTTCTTTGATTTGCTAATTGTATCTTTCTCTGCAGGTGATGAAAGGTCAATGATCTCTTGTGGTGGCTGGAGTGTGTCAGTATGTGGATGAACCTCTTTACTGCTCTCTAGTAACTTCCTAGCATGCCTTGTCATAGGGTTTCTTGCTTGGAACATAAAACCTACATCTTCTCCTTCAGATTCTAATTTCTTTGCAGATTTAGCCTTTTTTAGATTATTTCCACCTTCCTCTATGTATTCAGCCTTAACTATAGTAGTTTCTTCTATGTCAATAGCATGTAATATATCTTCTAGATTTCCTTTAGCTACTTCTTTGTCTTTTACATCCGTTGTTTTCTCTTCTAAGGCCACTATTTGGCTCCTTTTCATCCTTTTGGTTCCTTGTTTATAGACAACTTGTTTTTTTTTGTAGGTTTGACCACTTTTGACTTTTGTTTTGCAGGAGGGACATATGGTGTATCAAAACTCTGCAATTGTTCTATCTCCATCATAATTGGCTCACTTGGTTCTACTCTTGCAGGTTCACTTGGTTCTGCTACCAATGGTTCACTCCTTTCTCCTACTAATGGTGATGGGAATTCTCCTAGGTTTAGGAGTTCTTGAAGGAGTAAGAGCATCGAACTCAAAACCACTAACAAACAAAAATGAAGACCAGTCTCTGCCTAGCCTTTGAAGTTCATCTAAAACTAGCAGTTTCATTAAACCACGATGAAACAATGAAGTCTCACTCACTTCAGATTTTGCTTGGACCTTATCTGCTATTTTTGACAAACTTCTATGCAAATAGAAAGGCAGATTAAGGGAAATCTTACTAGTAAAGTGTAGAAGTAGCTTGAAATGATATGAGTAGACTTTATGGTATCTCCCTTCACAAGTAAAGTACTTTTGTACGATGAGCAATAGTTTTGAGTAGTTGTCCTTTATGCATCTCCTTAGAATGTCATTAGTGAGATCCATTTCATTGGTTGCAGGCTTCATAGACTCTTTGCACTACTCCATGTTGAACTTGAAACCTTTGAACCATTTCTCCTGCCCTCTTGGAATCCCTGTAGCAGCTACAATAACCTTTGGTGTGATGGAAAGATTAAGCATTCCGACTTTGGTGGCTGTTCCACTGAAGTTTAAAGCAAACTCTTTGGAAACCTATACATGGAAACCTTGTAATTTCTCACAAAACTGTAAGCAACCTGTCCTTCTGAAGACTTCCACAGCTGTTGGGTCTTCATTGATCAAATTCATATCTGTTGGTTCACATCTCAGACATTTTCCACCCTTATTTGTCCTTCTTTTTTTCTGCCATGATTTCTTTAATGTCTTCACAGCCTCACTTGATGATTTTTAGCCTCGCTTGATAGTTTGCAGCCTCGCTTGATAGTGCTCAATGTAAACCTTTGAAAACACCAGCCACAACTTTGGCTTAATGCAATTGCTCTCCAGAGCTCGATATCACACAAAGAAGGAATGAGAAATGAGAAATGACTGAATTATGAAATATTTTGAAGTTTTTATGTCTTCTCATGACACAATAATGACTCATACATACCTAAACTAGTGATGATGACTTCATACTTGACCATGTACATTGGTTTTATCCCTCCATGACTCGATTGGTATCTAACTTACCCTTTCCCAACGATATTCTGACACCTAACAGCTAATCTAACAAGTCAAACATGAAATCGCGCTTTCATAGCGTATCTAGTTAAATCTGGGTGTTTTCGCTATGAAACTCATAGCAGTTTCGTAGCAAAAAGTGACATTTCTTTGTGTATTTTGCTACGAAACTGTGGTTTCTTGGCTAAAATGGCCTTTTTGGTACAAAAACCTTGGGAATTGAAATTTGTCAGAAAATAATGAGTGATATGACATGAGGGGATTTGAAAATGAATGGGTTTAGACCTTTGGGTAAACTTAAACAAGAAATATTTAAAATTTCCCTTGACCAAGAATTATAAAAAATTAATCCTAAAACCCTACTTTTGACACATGAACTTATTTAACTTTGTCAAATGATCCTTCATTTTTTTGGGTGATAACAGGTTGATTCAGCCAAATTATTAAAACCATGTGAATAATAATACGTTATTGGGTTTTAACATACAAGCCAATTAAACCATTTTGCAGAAATAATGTGATTGATAGGCCAAATACAACAAATATTATTAATGCGTCATCCCCTAATCCAACCTTCAAATGAATTTTGAAATTACACTAATCAAGCCATGCACTAACATTGGCGAGTATTCTAGAAGCAACTGGAAGTTGGAAGTATTTGGCGGTGTACGAAGTTTGGGACTGAAGATTCAATTTTATCCATCAAGTGAATAATATGTTTCTAGGTGTTGTTTGGCTTCATAAAATGTAAACAAATTGATTTATATGGAAATTTATAACAATGTTGTCTCTTCATAAAGAATCATAACAAACCAATCCATTTATATGGAGTTTGTTCGTAGTGAAAACTCAGCTTCAAGTTCAAATCTTAATTGATCAAAAGTAGCTCCCACTCAAAGTATTACGACAATGGGCACATACCTCAATTTCTTATTGAGGGTCGAGACTTATATTTTAATTGAATATGGTGAAGTTTCCAAGGCTTATGCCGAAACTCACACATTTGTCTTCCATATAAACAACTGCTTATGCTTTCAAATGATAGGAATTCTTCCGCTAAAGGGGTGATGATCTGTATTAGAAAACTTTAAGGTTTGATGAAATTTGCAAGTGAAATTTTATGTCTTTTATGTAATTATATAAGTTGCAATAGAACATAAATTAAGTTTTTAAACTCAGTTTTACAGCATAAAACAGAGGCAATAATACTGTAACATAAACACAAGATAATAAAATGATGAAGGAGATCACCCCTCCTGGGCTACATCTCTTGATCCAGCTCCCAATGTTGGGACTCTTTTATTAGGTGCTCAAATATGTGTTTACATGGATTTGCAGTGCTTAAAATATAAAATAATGTCTCTAATGGCTCCAAAACAGTAAAAAACCTCAAGTTGGTCTCTTTCTGCACTTAATTTGGTAAAAAAATGACTAAGTTGTGGTATGGCGTAGATTTTCTACTAATTTTTCTACAATCTGTACCGACCTGCTATCCATCCTACAAATACCACAATTTTCGGCATCGTGGAGCGACAAATTCACCCTGCATTGGCGAGATTCGCACCGGTTCAACTACAAATTTTCGCCTCTTTTAATTACACAGTGACCCCATGAGCCAACGGATCGGGGCCATGTCATGCAGATATCATCATTGATTTAGGGTCAGTTCGAACCACAACGCCAATGGCTTGACCCCTCTGCAACTGTGGTTGTGTTTATTTGAACTCAGGTCAGTTTTGAATTTTGCACCCAAATCCCTAACCATTATTTGAGCCATGGTATGACTACGATGAGGGTTTGTGTTACTCTTGAGGTTCCAACCACGTTGTAACTGTGGTAGTATAGTGGTATGGGTTACGAAACCGTCGAGAGTTTGAACTCCGCAATAAATTGAGGTGTGATTTGTTTAAACCATGGATTGGGGTCAGGGCTAACCCCACACCCTCAACACCCACCTGCGGTCCTATGGGTTAGGTGGACCGGGGGCCTGACGTTAACCCTGGCCCTGTCCCTTGACAAACATTTCAATAAAATTTAAATATGCATTGTTGCATATATAGGTTAGGAACTGATGTAGGCGGAGTGGTAAGACTCTATGTTGCCAATGAGTCAATCACGTGTTTAAATATTGCTAGGCTCGGTTTGACCCATAACAAATTTTACTCCACTGCGAGGAGGCCATGTGGCAGCCATCCATTGGCCCATGTGGCCCTCCACCATTTGACCACTTCAACGAACCAACAACCAATCAAAAACCACGAAAATTTGACCAATTAGATGAAGACACTTGACGAAAAACTATTGGCCAAGAAAAACACAGTCAACTGCCCATTCACCTGCCTAATTAACATACAGACTTCTAACTATACGTACCTGCAACCGAACTGCAATTTTTTTAATTTTTTTTTATTTTTTTTATAGGAAAACGGTCAAAACTTAATATGAGGAGCATACGACATCAGCTTTGAGTGATTCAAGTTGCGTTGGATTCAGGTCGACGAGATCTTCGTTTTGACACCATTTTCGAGCACTTTTGAACACTTTAAATCTTGAGAAATTTATTGATCCACTAGATCATTCCTCCCAACTAGAAGCTTTTGGACCTCTAAAAGCTCATTTTCAGTCAACAAATAAATGAGGGTACAGTTCCATCACACTTCCAATCTCAATCCATTTGGCTTTTCATGGATTTGTCCCTTTGATCCCCACACAAAGGTGTTTCACGTTCCTTCTTCTTGAAGTTCGTGTTTTTCTATTAAGGATAGTGTCTTGCTGTAATTTTTCAAGATATTCATAAAAGAAAATTGCCCTTGAAAAATTTTAAACATTTTTTCCTTGATCTTCAATCAAAGGGGACTTATACAATTTCAAGTTCACTTCACCTTGAAAATTGTAGTCGTTGTTAACCTCCAAAATTTCCCAAAGCTGAGAAAGGGTATCGACGAAGGTAACCTCAAACCAAACTTTTAGTTTGGTAGCTAGCCCTACCAAACCAGAGAGGGCTATCTCTATGAAATCACAGCCAAAGGGTTTGACTGGATGAGGAGTAGATTTAGGCTAGTTAGGTCAGCTCCAGGGTTTTGAAAGTTTGATGGTTTTTCTATTGGATCAGGGATGAAAACTAGGTAGCTAGGCGAATGTATCAAAGGGTTACAACTGCAAATATATAAAGGAGCAAGGTATCAATGCTTTAGTGATGGGATTATGGTTTTGTCGGTGCAATGTAGGGTTTGAAAATTAAGGAGGATCTTAATGAGCATGTGTCATGAATTCATTAAAACAGAAGGAAGAAAATTGTTGACACCTAATCCTAAGGGATTGGGTGAGGTTGTATATTATTGTAATTTAGTAAATAAGGAAGGGCAAGAGACATTGGTAAGTGAAACCCAATAGCCTCACCTCCATCTATAAGTACACACACAATCTCCATCTAATTCATATTCAGTTTTGCGGAGTTACCTCCTGGTCTAACATGGTATCAGAGCCAGTCCCATTTTTGGCATTCCTACCTTTGGTGTTACTCCCTCATGTTCTACATTTTTTGCAAACTATCATTCTGCATTCAGTTTTTTTTTTTTTTTTACTTCTCCTGGCATTCTGTTTTACTGCTCCTTGCATTCTGCAATTCTGGAATAATTCTGCATTTTTTTGGCAAATTATGCCTCATTTTATTTCTTCACATTCTGCCTAATTTTGTTTCTACACGCCACTGTGCAATTTCAGCTCAAATTCTGAGCACATTTAATTTTTCTGTGCAATTTTTTTTTTTTAATACACAGTTCCTCACCATTTCACACCCTCACGCACTCTACCTCCCTCGTAGCACCTCGACCTCCTTTCCCACCCCCCGCCCCCTCACACAGACCCTCCCTCACCCCTCAGCCTTCCCTTACCCCCCTTAACAGCGCAACCTCCCGCTCCTCATTCCCCGACATGTCCCCTCCCTCCCTCACAACCCACGACCTCCGGCCCACCCCTCATAGCCCTTGGTTGTCCCTCACCCATCCCCTCCTGTCTCATTGCTCTCACCCGCTCACCCCCCCTTCTGTCATGCTCTCCCCGCTCACGGCCCCTCGGCCCCCGCCTCCTCACACGGTCGCCCTCCCACCCCTCTCCCCGCCCCCCTCGCATCCACTCCCATCCCCCTCACCCGCTCCCCTCCCTTCCCCACCCGCTCCCTTACCCGCTCACCTCCCTCCCCCACCCACTTACCCCTCTCCCCGCCCCCCCTCACATCCACTCCTATCCCCTTCACCCACTCATGGCCGCTCACCCCTCCCAATCCACTCTCCCCATCCCCCTCACCTCCCCTCCTCATCCCCTCCCACGCAGATTCTCTCTGTGTTTTTTATATATATAATTTGGCCTTTATATCATTCTGATTTGTTTTACATAGTTTGGCCTCCCCCAGAAAATGCCTCCCCCTACCCTGGTAAACACCTCCCCCATAAAATACCTCCTCTGGTACAAATCATCCCCAGAAAACACCTCCCCCAGAAAATATCTCCCTCAGATAATACCTCTGTTTTTCCCGAATTTTTTTTTTACAACACACACACACACACACATATAGATATGCAGAATTGAGTCTTTACCATGACAGTAAAGTATTTTTTTCTTCAAAATAATGCATTCTCTCATATCTATTGTAGGAGTTGTTCGCTCCGGCAAGGAGAACTATCCTGATTGGTCTCGGGAAATCAAGCACACTCTCATTTTTAATGAGTTATGGAGAGGAATTTGTGAAGGAGAAGGAGATCTTCCACCAGCAAAGCCCACTTCAGACAAGGAGATCGCCATTGGGAAAACAAGAACTGCAAGGCCTATGCCTTGATTGCAGCTTCTATAAATGAAGAGGTGAGTCACCATATTACACCATTTTCAAATGCCTATGAAGCCTTGAGCAAGCTAAAATAACTCTATGACTCACATTCGAAACTTGAAATTGTTCAATTAATCATTAAGCTGTTCAGTCTTGAATTGAAAAATGATGACCCTCTTGCTTTAGTTTCAGAAGTAAGATCTATCATGCATGACATTAAGAACACTTGTGTAGAAGTTGATATACCTCTCATAACATATGTTAATGAATTGTATCCAACTTACTCACATTATCTTGAGTCATTGCAAGCAAGTGGAAACTTCGTGAAAATCACCTTTGATTCCCTTGAGAAAAAGTTTGCAGAAAGAGAGAAAGTTTTTGGAAAGATGACAGCCTCTATGTCTTCTCAAGAGCCTGTATGCTTTGCACATAGAGATAAGAGTCATGCTCAAGATTATTCTAGAGGAAGAGGTGGCTGAAGAGGAAGAGGAAGAAGAAATTTCAGAGGAAGGGGGGGCAGACAAACTCAGACTGAAAATCTGATATTCATTGCATACACTGCAATAAAGACTGGCATGATGCATTTACATGTAAGCTACCTTGGGATAAAATTGAGCAGCAAAGAAATCAAGAAAAAGGTAAAACTCATGATAGAAACAAAGGTAAAGCACCTGAATCCGCTCATTATGTTGCAGCACATTGTAACAATGGAGTAACTGAAGACGTGTTAGATGTTTCGTTTACTTATTGGAGAAATGATTGGTTGCTAGATTCAGGAGCAACATGTCACATGACATTTAAAAATAGTTTTATGAAGAATTTACTAACAAAGTTGATGGAGCAGTATACTTCGTAGATAAATCCAAACTCAAGCCATCAGGGCTTGGCACAATCAGGCTTAAGTTGCCTGGTCTTCTAGATCATCTTCTACATGAGGTTCTATACCTCCCTAAGTTGAGGAGAAACTTGTTGTCCTTGGTCCTGTTGTGGCTAGCAACAACCTCCCCTTTTTGGTTAAAATTAGTAATAATACTAAATAAAATGGGGACCCTTAGTTAAAATCCAACAAAAAAAAATCAATTAGGATTTGTTTCCTTTAGAAAATAAAATTTTCTATCATAAACCTACAAAAATCCCTTTGAGAGAATATTGCGAAAATATTAAGTTTATGATAGATTATAATAAAATTTTCTCTTGAAACGATATAACGCATCCATAACAAAAATAGTCTATACAAAAAGCATTGATCGCAGATCGCATAGCGCAGAAAACAGAAATGATTAACAAATATCTTTTACGCTTTGATTTATTATGCGCTTTTGCGCTTTTGCGAAGATTTCATTTTGCGATTGTGCGCTTTTTATGATTCTGCGCGTTTGCGATATGTGCTTTTATGATTTTTGCGATATGCGCTTTGCGCTGTTACGCAGTTCCTGCTTTTGCGATAAGTTTTATGACTCATATCGCGATATTGCGACATTGCGATATTGCGATATTGCGCAGCAAATCGCACATCGCAATGTCGCAGATTCACGTAAGCGCGCTATCCCGAGGCAATCTTCCCATGTGTCAAATCCATTATGCGCTTTAATGACTATATTAAATGATTGGAGTGATTATTAATGTGAAAAGAGATTGTGTTTAGATTGGAAGTCGTTTCATAATTTAAATATTATATTTCATCCGCGTTCATATTCAAAACAGTCTCGTCACCTTTCTATTATCATTACTCTCACTTATTCGTAAAACGCAGGCACGAAGGAGCGGATCACTATACAAAGCTTCCACTATACATTATGGGTAAGAAGGAGAAGAGCTCAAGTTCTGAGAACAAAGAAATGGCTTCGCTATACGCAGACACCGCCTGTAACAAGGATGCGGGCATATCAACTTGGGAAGGAATGTATAATCTATTAGAGGATGAAAACCCTGTGGTGTTGAAAGTTGCAGCTACAGTCGGTTCAAAGGATACGTCTGAAGCAACCCTTAGAGACTTGGCCTGTTCATTTCTGCACAGAATTGCAGCAAGGCCAAGGATTCTCCCATATACAGATATGGTGAGATGGGTGCTGGATAGCACAGATATCTCAGACAGACAATTCAAGACTCAGTCTGAAGAGCTAATTGGGTCATTCACCGTAGAAGATGTGAGATTAATGTATAAGCTGCCAAAACCACAGGCGACTTACAATAGCAAATTCATGGAAGATTTTGCCAAAGAACATGCGAATTTGGCAGATTGTACAAAGGAATGGACTAAAAGAAGTGAACCATTAAAGAAGAACAAACAAGGTATGTACAGCACGGGTTCGCTTACTTCTCCTTATTGTTTTACTGCTGCTATGTTATGTAGGCTTTTTGGAAAGCCTGACATAAATATGATTTTTCCTGAGTGGCTTCCTTTGTTGAATGCGGCCGTTAATTCTACAATTGTAGATTGGGCCAAAATCCTATCTGATACTATGACCTCTGCTATTTTTCAATACCGGTCCAAACGAAATGTTTCCCAGCGGGTTTACCCGCCTTTTTATTTATCTGCTTATGTCATGGACGCCATCTTCTATGTCTCTAAATTCCCTGTAATGGGTTGGAAATGGACTATCCAAGACCCTTCGCCCATTCATGTGTACCATAAAGAACTGTGGGAATCTAAGTTTGTCCCCCATTTTTACCAAATTTGCCATGGAATGATGTTGCCATTGTACAGAACCTTGTATAATAAGGATCCCCCAAGGTTATCTTCAGAAACAGAGGTTGATATTCTTCCCGTCGCAAGATGGTTTGGAGAAGAATTGTTCACCTATATTAGGGTTTTTGGAAGTTATGCTTCTCCACATGTGTTACCCCTATATGTTCCTGATAGACTTGTAGCCCGGGAAATTGCTTATCAGACCTGTGGCCAGGGAGGGATGACAAAAGATTTGAAGGATAAGAAAAAGGGCAATTGGCCACAATTTCCCATAAAATGTGGAACATTTTCACTGTCCGATATTGGTCATGAATTTCAAAAAATAGGCAACATTACATCCCTACAGCTGTTCAAATTCTCAAAGAGGTTATATGACCAAAATGATATTGTTAAGAATTTTACCAATGCAATCAAAGTGAAGGAATTTGTCGCAGAGCCTGATCTTTTTGATGATATGTTCCAAGCAAGAAATTCATTCAAAGAAGTTTTGAATTCAGCCCGAGCACAGCTATCCCCACCAGACTTCCAGCAATTCAAACTTTACAGAGAAAGGAGACTAATTCATGTTCCTTTGGATAATCTACGCTTAGAGCCCGCAAGGGAGCAAACTCCTAGTGTTAGTCTTAACGACAGTTCAAGTACAAGTAAATCCAAATCAAAATCTGACAGAGATTCTGAACTCTCCAATAAGTCCAAAGAAAGGGAAGATAAAACGGAAGAATCCATTAAAGACTCTGCACAATCAAATGAACTTGATCAACAGCAAATTCTGACTCCTCAACAGACAATTCCTCCTCCAACCAGTGTACAGCAACAGCCAGTCACCATTGAGTTAGATAAAGAATGGGAAACCTTTAATCAATTGATTAATATAGAAGGACAGAATGTACAGACCCCTGTCCAGACAATCAAAGTTTTGAACGCAGGAACAATCAGCAAAGCCGCAGCAACAGAACACATACCAATCACACCCTCCTCTGAAATTGTACTTAATGTAGAGGACATCCCTCCTCTGGATGTATTTGATAGCCCAAAATACAAAGCAGTAGTTAAAAGACAAAGGAAAAAGAGAAAAATAGAAAGTGCAATTGCTACTGAACCAGAACAAGTAGATGTTTTATGGAAAGATCCTGCCACAGAGCCTACTCGCAATCTCACTAAATTATCCCAAATAACAGGAGCTTATGCTTCTGCAACCATTGATAAAGCAATTGAGATACAGCTTTTGTTGTATGAAAAAGAAGAACAGGTAAAGGCTCTACAACAACAATTGCAACAGGTGCAGGCCAATAAGGAAGCACAATTAAAACTTGAAGAGTTGCAACAACAACTTCAAGAAATCCAAGAACAGCATAAGGATGATCCCAAGCTTCCAGAATTCATTTCAGAAACCATCTCTTTGAATAATCAACTACTGCAACAAGAATAAGTTTTCTGTCAAAAGATATTGCAATGGAATTCTTTATGCCAAGAAAGTGATAAAATCACAAGTCATGCCGTAGATTTACGAAATGATTATGATTTGATTAATGAAAAGATCAATGATTATCTAGCATGGCAAAAGATAGAAGAAGGCAGAAAAATTGGTGCACCCATCATTAATGAGAACCATAAAGAAATATTGTTTAATAATTGGGATGCACAAATCAGAAGGGCAGAAAGGGCAGCAGAAGAGGCATCTACAGCGGAAAACACTCTCACTGATTGTGTAAATGACAATTTACACAAAGCTAACTTGATTTCTGAAACTGTTCCAGGTTATCTCCCACAGGAAAATCAATTGCAAACAGAATGGAGGCAAAAGGCAGAAGAAAGAGAAAAATCCATCCAAGGGCTGACAAGATTGAATTGGGATGCATACTGGGCATACTTAGTAAAGCCACACAGTCAGCATAGCACGCTCAATTGTATCATCAATGCTATAGAGAAGATTGCTCCTTCGCTTGCCGACTCTGTCTTCTCAGGACAATTGAATTCAGAAGTCGGTCAACCGCATCTTCTCAAAAACATGCTAGATGCCTGCAAGATCAAAGATCAAGCTCATAGTTAGATAGATTTAGTTTTGATTTCACTGTATTTTAGCCTAGGAAAGGGACGGTCATTGAACCGAATCCTTAATTTTTGTAATAAACTATTTTTAGAGTTAGTTAAGTAGTATTTAAACCCCTCTCATGCATTTAGAGAGGGGTCCTGGATCTTAATACTGTGAGACTTGGAGATTGCATTTCTGTACTCCATTGTCTTATATATTTTTTGAAAAGGATCACATCTGGGGTCCTGGATCTTAATACTGTGAGACTTGGAGATTGCATTTCTGTACTCCATTGTCTTATATATTTTTTGAAAAGGATCACATTTGGTGATTTTTATGCGAAATTATCTTTGAAGTGTTGCATTTCTGTACCTTTAGAATTCGATTTTGCATTATAATTGCTGGATAGAGTATCAGATTGCATCTGGAAGTCATCAAGATGAACAAGGTATTTCTATCTGTTTGCTGTTGATTTCTATTGTTGTATGATATTCGTTTTAAGATTGCTATCATTTATATGTATTTGTTCTCACAACGCTCTCTTTTGTATATCATTTCTGAGTATAATTGAAACGTTATTTTTCATAATTACATGTAAATGGTATACAATGATGAATGCAATATGCTATTATAACTATGTTTAATTTCTTAAACAGAGTTACCTTTATTTGTTTCTGCACATTTCAATTTGATTAATAATACATTTTCATGGTTATTGTTGGATTGAAACAATCTTAAGTTGTATTCACATGTTATTACCCGGGTTAGTATTAGAATTTCTTTATTAGTATTTAGCTTAGATTAGATAGTTTTATTTCAGTTAATTTAGTTCCATTTCCACCCATCCAATCCAATCCATTTAGTTATAAGGAAACTGGTCCTTTAAATCCAGTCGGAGCCACCATACCAAACGGAAAAGGAGCTGTCCTAAGGTCCCGACCGGGTGGTTATCCCCGATGTTTGAAGCAGAGATTTTCTAGGCTTCAACAGGTCCACTCCTGCCAGCAAAGACACTCCATTCACATGTTTGATGGCAAGGTTGAGGTCAGAAAAGCATCAGATCACTCACTTTTCATGGAGGGAATAGAAGAAGGAAGACTCTTGAAGCTGCAAGGTTCCTCTGCTCATGCACAAAACTTTGCATTCAGTTCACATCATGATGAAGGTACATTCCCATCAAGTCTTTTATGGCATGCTATATTGGACACTTAAACTATGATAGCCTTCGATTGTTGAAGAAAAATGGTGTTAGTGGACTGCCTACAATTCCTAGGAAACTTAAGAAATGTGATGCTTGTATTCTAGGAAAGCATAGCAAACAACCATTTCATGATTAAAATTCCAGAGCACATAGAAAACTTGAGCTTATTCATTCAAATTTATGTGGCCCTATGCTTGTTGCTTCTGTAAATGGAAATAAATATATGATGACATTTATTGATGATTACACCAGAATGTGTTGGGTTTACTGATTGAATAACAAATATGATGTTTTTCAAACATTCAAAAATTTTCATGCATGGATTGAAGATGATGCACAAACTCATATTGGCTCTTTGCGTACTGATAATGGAAAAGAATACACTTCAAACGAATTTGAAAATGATATTCATCAACATGGGATTAAACATCAAACAATTGTGCCCTATAATCCCCAATAGAACGATGTAGTTGAAGAATGAACAAGACAATTTTAAATATGTTTCACTCCATGATGTTTTTTAAGAATGTAAAATTGATGTTTTGGGCTGATGCAGTTCTATGTGCTATATACATAAAGAATAGGTGTCCTTCAAATTCAATCAGAAACAAAACTCCTTATGAAATGTGGCATGGTCACCTTCCTTCGGTAAGGCATTCCAGGGTCTTTGGTTCCACCTGTTATGCTTTGATACCCAAGGTACAAATGAATAAAATTAGTGCTAAAAGTCGAAAATGTATCTTCTTGGGGTATTCCAATACCTCCAAAGGATATCATCTCTATGATGAAGTCAATAAGAAGTTTGTAATAGCAAGAGATGTCATATTCCTTGAATCTTCCAAAACTAACAATGTTGTTGAGTGGTTACTTGAATGCCTGGATAGATTCACACATGCAAAGTATTTTTATGAATTTGATAATCAGATTCCACATCTTGAAGGGGGGATCCCTATACTGAATCAATTTGTGGAATCATTTCCCAAAGCACTCTCTCCCCCACATGAAGAACCAACCACGGATGACACCTTGAACGATGTGATTGACAGAATTGAGAGATTGAATCTTGATTCAATTCCAACTCAGTCAAATGAGCAGTCTAGGCCATCTAAGAAATTGCCCCCAAATGACTGACAAAGACACTAGAAAACATTCGTCCCGATGAGGTTGGAAAGACAGGAACAAGAAGTTCCACTAGAAAAAACGAATGTGATGTAGATAATTCTGATTCACCTGTTGATATGGATATTTCTTATAACTATGAATTGAGTTTATTTACAGATCATAAACCAACTTCCTTTAAAGAAGCCGCTTCTCGTGATGAATGGAATGAAGCGATGCAAAAGGAGTAAGATGCCTTGATAAAGAATGGCACTTGGAAGCTGGTTGATCCTCCTTTGGGAACCAAACCAATTGGCTGTAAGTGGGTCTACAAGAAAAAGTACAAAGCAGATGGCTCACTTGACAAGCACAAAGCCAGGCTTGTGGAAAAAGGTTTTGCACAGAAAGAAGGGGTTGATTATATAGAAACTTTTTCTCCCATAGCAAAATGGGCCACCATCCAAACACTCTTTGCCCTAGCAGCTCAGAAGGGATGGAAAGTCCATCAAATGGATGTAAAAACCGCCTTTTTGAATGGAGATCTAAGGGAGAAATTTTTTGTGTCCCAGCCAGAAGGATTTGTTGTGAAGGGCCAAGAACACAAAGTATGCAAACTTATAAAATCCTTGTATGGCCTCAAGTAAGAACCGCGAGCCTGGTATGAGAAATTAATTGAGCATCTTCTAAAACTTGACTTCAAACATTTTGATCTTGATGATGCAACTTTGTCTGTTAAGAAAGTTGGAAAAATAGTTGTATATCTTATGGTGTATGTAGATGATATTTTGATGACAGGGAACAATGAGAGTTGTATTGCATCCATAAAGAAAGAATTGAAGAAATGTTTTGAAATGACTGATTTGGGTTATGTTCATTACTATCTGGGTATTGAAGTAACTCAACATCCTAAATATATATTTCTTTCTCAAAAGAAGTACATTGGAGATCTTTTGAACAAGTTTGGCATGGATGAATGCAATCCCTTAACCACTCCAATGGAACAAAACTTAAAGCTCGCATCCATTGAAGGGAAGGAATTCGAGGATGCAGTGAAGTATAGACAACTTGTAGGAAGTCTTGTCTACCTAACTACCACTAGACCAGACATCTCATTTTTTATTGGAATCCTCTCCAGGTTTATGCAAAAACCTTGTGAAGGACATTGGTCTGCTGCAAAAAGAGTTCTAAAGTACTTGAAGGGGACCCAAGACTTTGGACTCAAATATACACAGGTAAGCGATTTCAGCTTGATCAGATACTCTGATTCAGACTTTGATGGGGACAAAGAAACTAGGGTGACTACTTCAGGTTATACCATGAGTTTGTGATCAAGAGCTGTCTCATGGAGATCACACAAACAGTCAGTTCTAGTAGATTTCACAACCAAGGCAGAATATGTGGCAGCAGCTGAAGCAACAAAGGAAATCGCGTGGCTCAGGAAAATCCTAGAAGATTTGAAGATGAAACAAATGCATTCAACACCACTCATGATTGACAACACTTCTGCAATAAACTTGGCCAAGAACCCAAAGTTCCATGATCGAACAAACCACATCAATACAAAATACCATCTAATTCAACATCATGTTGAGGCCAAAAAAATCCATCTACGTTGTTCCACAAATGAGTAGACCGCATAAATCTTCACCAAAGCTCTTGGAAGAGAAAAATTTGAAAAGTTCAGAACATTGCTTGGACTCACCAACATCCATTCATATTAAAGGGGGCAATGTTGACACCTAGTCCTAAGGGATTGGGTGAGATTGTATATTATTGTAATTTGGTAAATAAGGAATGCCAAGAGACATTGGGAAGTGAATCCCAATAGCCTCACCTCCATGTATAAGTACACACACAATATCCATCTAATTCATATTCAGTTTTGCGGAGTTACTTCCTGGTCTGACACAAACATAAAATGATATTCCCAAACAAAACAGAGCTTACGAAGAATCCTACTTATCAAACTTTTAGGAAGATCAATTAATAAAGCAAGGCATGGAGAGATAACATGTATATCATTTATAAAAAGACTAATAGAGAAAATACATCATCAAAAACCCACTGCACATGAATTCCTAGATAATAACTACAACTGGTCCTTTGAATTTCTTAATAAACGTTGAAGCACAAGCTACAATAGTCTCACCTTCTGATGTCCAACCATCAAAATGACTAAGAAATGCATACTTATAGACAAAAAACCATTTCCCCTCTCTCAAGGGTCGAATCCTAGAGTGGAGGAGCAATTCACATGATTCCCTCACCTAAAACCTAAAGGCTAGGGAGGTTAACAAAACTCTCCTCAAGATAGAGAAATTGATACATTTGACCATAAACGAAATTTACAAGCATGTATCTGCCTCATTTTACTCTGACCAACATAATTACACATGATTACATCATCACAACTAAAAAAATGACAAATTACATCAGTGGAGGTCGAATCTAGACTGAGTCAACTAATAAAAGTGATTTTCAGGAAAAAACGTAGCGAAATCAGGCAAAAACGCAGTGTGTTATGAGAAAACGTAGTGAAATTAGTGCAAGAGGTTTTTGGAGGCCTTCTCGAGGTCAAAATACTGATCTGAAAGGTGTTGGAGAAATATCTTCATGTCGTCTACATAATAGAATCCTCAAGCACTGAAAAATACTACTCCTAGCCCCCTAAAAAATTATTCTCCCACATGTACTCCAAAAATGCAACGAACTTTTCAAAAAGAGGGCAGAAAGGTGTTTTTTGAGTGGTTTTTGGCCCTTTTCACCTACCAAAACTTGCTGATATGTCTCTCTTGGAAGCCAAATTTTATGTAGAAGCCATGAGAAACCTAAATATACAAACCATTTGTCATTTGGAGGCCCCCATCAAAAGTGTGTCGTGGGGCACGTTGCGTTTTTTAACTAGTGATTGTGTAAAAAACACACAAATCTTCAAAAAAATTCAAATTTTCTCCAAATTTGCCCAAAATTTCTCCATAATTACTCCATGAAGCACTGAGATGGATTTTTATGCTACGAGGGAAGCATCAACAAGCAAATCCAACTTACCCTTCTCTTCTTCCTCCATTAGGGTTTCTTTGAGTTTTGCCTCCAATTGCTTTATTTTTGCCTGAGACACCTGATTTATCTTTTAATAGTGCATGGACATGTGCCTTTGAATGTTATTGTTCTTGTTAGCCCTCTTCATGAGCTTTTTTAAATGACGAATGACTCTATCAAGCCAATACTCCCTGTCTTGCTCAATTTTTTCCAATATGAGCTCATCCACTGTCATTGGTGTTTTTGGTGGAGATGCCTCTCTTTGTTGTTGAAGTGCCCTTTTTAGGACTCTGGTTTTTGGACCCTTCCTTCTAACCTACTCTTCATGCTCATCTAAATCATCTATGTCAACCATTGTTTTTCCCTCTACATCCTCTTTGCTAGCATCAACTTTATGCCTATTCAAAATTAGTTGATTTACCTTCAACTGAAAGTTTTCCTGCTCTAGGAATGAAATCAAGAAGCTGACCTTGGAAAAGTTTTCCTTGAGTTCTCTGATCTCAAAATCTCTATCCATGATGAACTGATCTGTTTTTCTGTTCTCTTCATCCATCTCCAAGTCTGCCATCTCAGTGTCAAGATGGAATGGCTCCTCATCTTGCAAAGGTGCCTCATTTTGAATGAGATGCTTTACACTATCATGGGTTGGAACTGAAGTGGAGTGGAGACCTGCATCAATCTTACAATACATTACATCATGATATATCCTCTTGATCACGAATTGATGAGGGAAGGCATTCTCATGCTCAACACATAAACTATCTAATAACATGTACATAACGCAGAAATTTGTCAACATTGGAATGTTGCCCAATACAGACATGCCTATAGATATATTCCCATGTTCAAATGACGATCTGTATGTAAGGTCACCGTACAGATGATGTGTACAATAATCCTAAAATCACATCTTGGTTTGCTGAAACTAGATCCGGCGTCTTCTTTTCCCATTCACTCGATCATTCAGGTACAAGCCTAGCCACGCGAATATATGATTTGTAGTTGAACATGGTAAGACATAGTTTGATTACTAGTCAATGATGTGAGTTGTTAAAAAATGCAAGAGAACCACCATTGATGTTAATGGCCCTCAAGGTACTGCTATACATTTTGCAAGGCATGAATAGATTATTTGATGTCGAACACCAAACAAAATCTTTCGGTCAAAAGTCCGGAAGCAAGGATCTTGTCGATGCTGTAACAAGCCTCATGGTACTGGAATATGATGTTTCTAAGTAAACTTCCTGGATAATGATTCGACGTCGACAGGAAGTTACTTTATTGTGAAACGAGAGTTACTGATTTCGGAGACAAAATGTGACTTGATATAGCAATGTTCAGGGATGAATGTCATGAGAATGAAGGTTTATGAGAATTGTAGAAGGATGAGTATTCACTAGATGACTTCTCTTGAACATATCGACGACACTAAGATGAGTTGCTAGCATTGACCCAAAACCGAAGTGAAGGTATGATGAACCATAGGTATGAATGAACCATCAAGAAGATTACCCAACCCAAACAGTCACAATGATGGAGTGAAGTGTCATGTTCAAAAGCGGCCTGCTACTATAAAAAGTTTTGTTCACTTTCCCAAATTTTCCCTGGTCATTTGTCGACCAGTACCTCTTTATTTTTTAACAATATTGAGGAGGATAACATATGCTTGATCTATAATTCAACCCTTCGGGTGAATAATGTATCACTATTTAATAATTTAACGAGTCTAGCGATGAATGAAAATCGATTCTTGCCATGATCGATAGGCCCGTCGCTATTTTATGTTTTAACGAGCCTAACAACAATGATAGCCCAGTCCTTTTTCATATTTAGAGAGTTTGAAAAAGAGGACGAAAGAAAACTCCATAAGTAAATTTTCATAAAGTTGTCGCTCAGATCCTAAAAAGTGTAAAATAATATCTAAGAGAACATCCTAGCCATGTTTGACTAAGGTATTCCTTTTTCGTAATTAATCTGTCTAAGTCCGGAAAAGGGTTAAACTTATACTGAGTAGATATCAATTCATTTACTTTTACGAGCTCGAAAAGACAAGTGCTCGGCGATCTTTTCATATTATCGGAGTTTGAAAAGAGCTAAAAGAAGACTCCAAGGGTTCCTTTTTCGTTGTTATCGAAGCTCGGAAAAGAGATAAAAGTGCGCTTCAAGTCCTCTTTCATTTTTATCAAAGCTCGAATAATAAGGATAAATGTATGCTTTGTGGTCAAATCATTCTTGAAATAAATTTGCACGACTAATTTGCTCATCAGTTGCAATACCTGCTCAGAACAACATCAAATATATAAAAAATACCTGTTTGATGATCAAAACCATAGTCACGACAATAAATATTATTTGCAAATAATCAAATGACTAATTAAAAAAGTTTTACTATTCATTTTTACCATTTTAAAGTTACCATTTTCATTTTGGAGCTCTGAACCTGTTTTTGCCCCCGAACTTCAGTCGTTGATTGCAATCAATTCTATGGACAGTTTTCATCGTCGTTTGATCCAGGTTGGTGCCATAAACGCTCTCTTTATTTCAGTAGTCAATTCATTTCATTTCACTGTAAATTTTTAGGGATTTGGGCCCCTGAGGGTAAATTATTTTTCCAAAAAGGGCAACGCACCCTTGAGCATCAAAAACTACGTTGTGGAGCACCTAAATTGAAGCCTAGGTGCATATGCAACGCACTGTCTCTTGTTCAAGAATGTGTTGGTCGCAATTAACATTCTTGATTCTTGCATTGTACCCAAAATTTGCTTAATTTTTTGTATTAAAAGGAGTCTAATGAGTCTTATGGCTATGTTTGAGGGATTCATCGAACTAGAATGACGATTACTTGGAGAGAAAGAGAGCATGAAGAACAAAATATGATTGCCCTTAATGATCTGGGTACTGTAAGAGCCCTAAGATATTGTGGGTTATTAAAGTACTTTCGCTTGTCAGGGATGAAGCAACAAATAGAACTCTTGGAGTTCTTAGTTCGTGCATGGGATCCAGCTATTGAGGCATTTCACATTAGGAACAAAGTGGTTCCTATTAGAGTGGAGGATGTATACTTTCTCACATGTTTGTCGAGGAGAGGCTTGCCTATTTCCCTCTCAAGGTCCGCTCTTGGAGGAGAGACATTGAGAGACCATGTTTTGCAGTATTTCTATCCAGGGGCAGAGCCAAGCAAGGATGGGAAAATAAATATCTGCGACGTTCACGATTTGCCTTTGAGAACCATTCTTTTCACGATCGCAAAGATTGCTAGCACCGTTACACTACATGTAGCGAATAGATCATATATGCAGTATGCTAGAGTGCATGGAGCCAATAATATTCAACTGGTCTGAAGCTATACTTTCTTAGATAAAAGAACAACTGAACAAGGAAAAGGGAGGAAGGAAGAAAAACTTCAGCTATGGTTCGATCCTCATTTCATTCGACTTAGAGCGTATTCCACTGATTCAACCTCAGCATGTGATACTGGGTGTGTCTAACCCTAGAGATCCGAGGATGTAGAGATGGGTAGAACTAATGGCTAGACATGCAGGCCAATCGTCCATTTTGTTCTTGACTGCCTTCTTCGCCTGGTTCAGGCGAGAGGTTATCACTATTGATGAGTATGCATACGCAGGTGTCGATTTCCAAGGAGATCCAGACTTAGCTTTACTAGAACGTGCTCAGTGGGGTGCAATAGGTAAGAATATTTTGACCGTGTTTTTTTTTTTTTCCTAAGGTTTATACAATGTTTTTTTTTTTTTTTTTGGTCGTTTTCCCAAGACTAAATTAAATTTTTAATGTAATGCAGATGTTGGTCGAGTTCAACTAGTAGAGGAACCAGAGCATGGAGCGGATGAGCCAGCAGAGAGGGTTATCGGGAGAGCAGTCCTTCAGGATTTATACATGGTTGAGACTCTGTATGAGCTTCGACAGCACATAGAGGGATTGACCTTCGGGATTCCGGATTGCCAGATCAAAGAGTTACCCATGCGACTGCAGCGCCATACTATAGGCGTTCCTAACCGTTGGATGCGGTTACTGCGTAGTATAGCTAGATCTATAACATGTTACCATGAGCATCACTAGTTTACTTTTGACATGTTGCATACATTTTGAGGTCAAATTACCAATGTGTCTTGGGCACAATTTTTTAAAAAACCTATGAATATATTTCTATTTGATTTTAGTGTTTTTCCTATGTTTATTGCACAATCCTATTCAATTATGTGAATGTATCTTTACATGTGTTGCAAATGTCTGTCTATAACATGATTAGCTAAAGAATTAGTCAATGTGTTCAAATTTCTGGAAATGTGTTGATATTGAATAAAATCAAAGGGTCTTTCCAAAAGTCAAACTCTTAGGAACAAATGATGCATTGTTGGATTTCTAACAGTATAAAC
Organism: Pinus albicaulis; assembly: GCA_034641835.2. Classification (NCBI taxonomy): domain Eukaryota; kingdom Viridiplantae; phylum Streptophyta; class Pinopsida; order Pinales; family Pinaceae; genus Pinus; species Pinus albicaulis. The sequence continues at coordinate 85,796 of JAXQQM020070490.1, forward strand.
ATTAGGAAGTTGTAATACCACAAGCTGTGAGTATAACCTTATAACAATGTGGTTAATACCGAATGAAATGGAATCAAAGAGAAGTTTGATCAACACACTATACTCAGTGATATTATTTGTCGATATACCAATACAAATACCTTGAAAACTCACTAACTCGCAGTTCGGAGCGAAAATGGCCCACGCTGCAAAGGATAGATTTTGCGTACTACGACTAGCACCATCAGCATACCCAACAAATGGTTCCAAAGATTTAGACATCTGTGATGAAATGTAAAGCAGATTACTAATGTCAAGAAAACTCTAAAAAACAAATTAAGATAGTGAATGAAAATCAACAACACACACACACACACACACACACACACACACACACACACACACATATATATATAATACAAAAAATTACTACGCTCATGATTAAGCATAGTAAATTTTCAGATAGAACCCATTTCGAGGCTGTGCCAACGAAATTCCATCGTAATCTACCAACTCGTAGGCACCTTTAACAAGAACTCTTTTGACAATATAGGGGCCGTGTCATAACGGCTCAAATTTCCCTGTACCTATTACATCAACTTCTTGATCATAAAGGACCAAGTTGCCCTCTGAGAAAATGCGAGGTTGGACATTTTTGTCGTATTGCGCCTTTATACGTCTCTTATGCGCTTCGTTGGCCAATTGGGCTTCATGACACATTTCATCAAGATGGATGAGGTTAAAAAGATGAGCTTATTCATCTAAGGTGTCAGGTAACAAGTTGATTGCGAGTTTCAATGATGGTATTTCACATTGAATTGGCAAGATAGCTTCCAGACCATACACCAATTGAAAGGGAGTAAATACGGTTGCGTTTCTCACCGAGGTTCGGTACGCCCACAAGGCTGATTACATGATCAAATGCCAGTTTCTTTTACAAACTCCTATCATTCGTTGAAGCATACGTTTAATAATCTTGTTGATAGCTTCCAATTGTCCATTTGATTATGGATAATAAGGAGTAGAATTATCATGAGACAATCCTAACTTGGAAGTCAATTCAGTCATCATATGGTTGCAAAAATGCTTCCCATGATCTGTGACTATAGCTTGTGGGACCCCAAACTATGCAATAACATGATTAAAGAAAAAAAATACAACTATTTGTCCTGTGTTATTGAATGTAGGCATCGATTTGGCCCCCTTGGTAAAGTAGTCTATTGCGAAAATAATATAACCATGCCCCTCGAACGAAAGAAGGTTACAGGTCATGAAGTCAATGCCCCATTTCGAGAATGGTCCCACAAAGACAACATGATGCATTGGTGCTGGCGGTTTGCAGATTTTACAATCAAATATCTGGCACGCATGACAACTTCTGACTGCGAGGATGCAGCCGCGAAATATGGTGGGCCAAAAATAACCAACGCGAAGTATCTTTTGCGTCGTAGCATATCCAGAAAAGTGTCCACCACAAGCCCCAACATGAAAATCATTTAAAACCTTTTCGTCCTCCTCATTAGTGAGGCACCTTCTTAAAACTTCATCGACACCACGACGATAAAGTGTATCGCCTACGATCAGATGATCTTTGGCTTGGTATCAAATACATCACTGGTCAGAGTGAGAGGTATCAGGCCGAAAAGTCTAGGTCTGGAGATAAATGATAAAATCTCCATACCAAGGATCAGATGATCCGATCAGAAAAAAAGACTCGTCGGGAATAGATGGTTCTGACGTAGTAGCAATACTATGAGAGGGAAGGTCATAGAGAAGCTCAGCCAAAACTAAACACTTCTTTGACTTGGATTTGATGAATTCCAAATCAAATTCCTACAAAATGACAATCCATTTTAAATACTTGGCCCCCAACAATTAACGTGATAAGATATAAGTCATGAGGTTGCAATCCTAAATGACAATGGTCTTCCGGAACAGGATATATTGATGAAATTTTTGGACAACTTAAACAGCTGCCAAGGTAAGTTTTTCTATGTACGAATATTTCACTTCCGTATCATTGAGATTATGACTCAAATAATAGATTGGATGTTCTATCCCATTTTATACTTGGACCAATACCATAGCAATGGTTGTATTAGCCGCGGGGATATATAAGAAATAATCACTCTGATAATTGTGGGGATACATTAATGACGCCTGGACAAGAGTATCCTTTACATCATCAAACTAAGCTTGCGCAACTTGGTCCCAATGGAAGGGAATCCCCTTTTTCAAGAGCCAAGTAAATCCTTTAGCCATTTTAACGTATTTGGGTATGAACCTCCTTAGAAGTTAGCCTTTCCTTGAAGTTTCTGTATCTGAAGTAAATTTGATGGCATAGGCAAATCAAGAATTGCCTAAACCTTCAATGGGTCTATTCGAATTCCTTCTTTTGAGACAACGAATCCAAGCAAACGACTAGAACCAACACAAAACACGCATTTATGTGGATTGAGGCGTATTTTGTAGTGTCAGCAGTGTAAAAAGATGGCTCTCAAATGCATCGAGTGATCAATATGATGTCATGAATGTGCGGGTAAACCATCTAGATAGGGTTGAACAATGTGCTTGATGTCACTGAAAGCATAATTCACTGCTATTTGAAAATTTTCCCCAAGGTTCTTTAAAACAAACGGTAGTTTCCTATAAGAAAATGTGCCCCAGGGATAGATGAATGTTATCTTATATTGATCCTCTGGGCAGATATTGATTTGATTATAGCCGAAAAATCCATCCATGAACAAAAATATTTCGCATCTAGCACAATCGTCAATAATCTGGTCGATAAAGGGAGTAGGATAGTTGTCTTTTGGACAAGCAATATTGACATCCCAATAATTGACACACACTCTGATGGTTCCTTGTTATTTCATGACAGGAATGATGTTCTAAATCCACTTAGTTAGCAGAACAAGGTAAATGAAACCAACACGCAAAAGTTTTTCAACTTCTGCTTTAATGGCAGCAGCTTTCTTCGAATGAATAGGACGAAGGCGTTGATGTACCACCTTGACATCAGGGTACATATTAATAGTGTGTTCAACGATACTAGTGTAAATACCTGGCATTTCCTTGTAAGACCAGGCAAAGATATCTCGAAATTCACTAAAGAGAGAGCTATATGTTTGGAGTTTTGATGGAGAACAAGATACACCGACATGAATATTTTCTATAATGCCGAGTTTGGTAGAAATATCGATAGAAATCATTTATTCAATATTTGACAAATTTCGCACAAAATCAATTGCATTAATAGGAAAAGAATTCAAAAATAAATTTTTGATCGATGGATGATATAGTTCACTAATATTATCTTCTTTATAATCAAGAAGATGGGAATGATGATGATAATATTCCCATGGTTCTCCTTCTGACATCATGGTTTCCAAAATATTCTCATCTGTCAAGAAAGTTGAGGAAAAAGGATCAGATGGAGTACCAAAATCTAGTGAACGATCAACCTAAACAGTCGGTGACGATGATTTTGGATTCGCTGCCCAAGACAGATAGATTGATTGTTATGCCAGCTCAACAAGGCTGGGTGGCATAAACTCATCCAACGTGACAACTTCAGAATCACCCGTACTCTTCCTTAATCCAGATGGAGTGGAAGAGATCATGTAGTAGGTATATATACTTGCAATTTATGCCGACGTTGCAGGTGGCGGTAATGCAAAGGTTCCCATGAGAGTGGAATCCTTTAAGAGTCCTACACCAATGTTCTAAAGTGCGAGTTGGGGTGTGTGAACAAATATAATGCTTCCAATTACTTAGGAGGTGGAGGCAAAGAGGGATAGTTGATTGATGGCTGTGATGACACCTTTATGTGAAAAGGCGATCATTCTAAAATATGTAGAAACAATTGCAGTCATAACATATACCCATGGCCTTCCAAGTAGAATATTGTATTCAAGGGGTCTGTCAACGACCTCAACGTCAACATTCACTATTTCTCCCCCTAGCTCAACATGCAGGTTATTAATAATACAACAAGGCTTATATGTTCATCCTTCGAAAGCTTTCAATGTCGTTGATGATTGAGACAAATGTGGCGAGCCAAGCGATTTCCAACAGTTTAGAGACATAATGTAGATAGATGCTCCCTAATCAATAATAGTACGATGAACAAGGTGATTGAGAACATTTACTTGCATATAAATTGTCAATTCTGCTGCTAATTGTGGCACATATCCCATATGATTAAAGACTACAAGATTTGAATCTGTCAGATCAATTTCACCAATTGCCGACAATAAAGCCTGTTTTTGGGAGGGACAATTTTGTAATACCTCAAGTGCTGACATAGCTTAAGGGGATTAAGCCAAATCTTCAACTATATTATAATTTTAAGCAGCTCGAGCTTGAGGGTATATGTCGATTTATGAATGACTCCCTTTGGTGGCTTAATTGTCAATTCAGGAATAGCAGGAGGCGGTACCGATTCCATAAATGAATTTGTGGTCAAGGTAGTAGGTTGATCAGTAGCATGACTACCGTATTATTTATTACGCGTTGATATAAAAACATCATTCGATGGCTTTGTGATAGACAACATAAGCACTTGGGAACTAGAAGCTGGATCAGTAGCAACCAAATTTGTGTCCGGATTTGAAAATGGATCTGTCAACATAGCTGATGCATGTGAGGTATTAACCATTTTTGAGACTTCAGCGCAGTGAGGATAATCTTGAACAAAGTTCTCCTCATTACAGATTATGCATGGATAACGAGGTTTCTGATTTCCAAACGATTGATCAGATGATATTTCCTGTAGGGTAGAAGTTTTCTTTTTCTTAGATTTCCTTTTTTTCTTACTTCTGGGATGCTTGTCACTTTTTCCCTTGTCAAATGACACGACATTGATTTTGGAAGAAGGCGCAGGATCAGATGCAGTAATGTGATGTGTGTTTACAGTACTGATCATACTGTCTCCGGCATGAGATTCCTTTGATGAAGGAGGAACAATAAAATTAGATTGCAGTGCGCTAGGAATTTTCTCATAGAGCGTGCTGGACTGAGTATAAATCAAGTCTAAATATTGGGCACGAGCAATAACCTGCTCCTCAGTGACAACACAACCCTTAGCCACATCCTTAGTTATAGATAGTAATAGGGACTTAATGAACCACTCAGCAAGGAGTTGATTAGGAACAAATGTCTTAACCATTCTACGACGACGACACCACTCATGAATATAATCAGAAATGTGAGTAGCATTAGTGTGTTTAAAATTAGTCAAGAGTTCCATTACATTTTCATATCGTACGATTAACTGGAAGTGAGTCAAAAATATAGTAGCTAGGGCAGTGAAATTATCAAAAGAAGCTCTAGGTAATTCAATGTACCATTTTGCAGTCGGACCAGTGAGCATTTGCTGGAATATACGTAGTCAAACAGAGTCATCATTCAGGGAGTTAGATGAACACCACAAATGATAATTCATAACATGAGTCGACGGGTCTTCCCCGTGGTTTCCATTGAACTTAGGAATATCCGAGGGTGATTTATTAGGTATCACCAGCCACCAAGGAGAATAGTTGATTGGGTCATTGGTGATCCAATTTAAGTTTGGTAACTCTAAAGTTGCAAGAAAGGGCAATTGTCGATTGAGGTCAGGTTGAGCATAGCCAGGGTATGATGTAAATTCTTGGGCAACAGTCCTTTGATCACTAGCATAAGGAATTTGTTGTTGGTAACCAAGATAGTGGTTGTTTTGATAGGAAAACCCTTGAGGATTTTGTTGACCTAAACCTGCGTACGAGACTTATTGAAATGAAGGTTGTGGTATTTGTGCCTGAGGCTGCCAAGGGGTCTATCCACCAATGTTATAACCCAAATTAGGATAAATTGGATTTGGTTGAGGATAGGTATAACCTGGTTGTGGCCATGACATCCCATAATATGGTAATCCAGCTTGCGAATAAAAAATCCAGGTATAGGTGGTTGTTGTAAATTAGTCGAAGGAGTTGGAGTCTTAGGGCCCAATACTTGAGGGTATTGGGTTGAAGGACCCGCCTAAAAGGATAGTTGTACAATAGTGTGAGCTTGTAATAGGGGTAAATATGTATTAACAAGTGGAGTTAATGTGGGTGAAACAGGTTGAACCGGTTGATACGAGTGTACAAACTTTTGTGGTTGGATAAGCAGAGTGGGCTGCCATTGAAAACATTCATTTCAACATTAGGATGACCGAAAAACGACGAAGTACAGTCAAAGTCGGAAACCATAGGTTTCCCCCTAGCATGAGGAGTGTAATAAGATGAAAAATATTGCTGTCCAAATACAGGGAGTCCAGTTGAGGTGGTACTAGATGGAATAGACCCATATGGAACAACTTGATATTGTTCTGATGATGGATATAAAGGATCAAGTCGTTCATTACTCACTATAGGTTTACTAGTTATAATACCATATGATCACATTGGTGAATTCCATGGTTTTGAAGATGCACCAGAGAAAATTCCAGATAAATATTTATAACCTGATGGGACCATAGGGCCTCCATGTAAATATGACTCTGGTGAAGATGTGAACATCGACAGAGTAGCGAGATTAGGTGCTGACGCAATTGGAACAGATGGTCCATCTGAAGATGTTGGTTCAGGCATGGTTACTTGACCAGATGTATACCCTTTTGAATCGATGAGAATTTGAATAGGCATAGGATCAACCAAAGCAAAGGCAGGTGATTGAGGAAAAGACTCGTACAGGTAAAGGTCCTCCCCAAAATGGGTTAGAGTTAAATGCGTTTCGTCTTGTGGTATTTCTTCAATCAAAATTAAACCAGGTGGAAGGATTTCGCCATCAGGGCCAAAGTATATTTCAGGAGGTTGACTGTGCGATATGGGAGACTCAAAGGCTACAATAGATTGTGGGGTGACTGATACAGGAACAAATTTTGGTCATTCGACTTCGGGATTCAGATGTTCTGGCAAATAAGAGACAATATTTGGATCAACTTCGAGTTGAACAATGTCAGGTTCGAGAGGTATGGTCTCATTGATTGGATGGATCATGACCATATGTAGCTGTGAGGACTCTGTCTCGACAACAGTAGACGAACCAGTATTTGTAGAAACAACTTGTGCCGACTCTGGTATATATGAAGATGATGCTTCACTAGAGGTACTGATGGTACTGGTTTCGGTAGAGCGATGTCACCTTCGCCGACCAGAAGTGACTTCCGGTGGTAAAGGTGGTTTCAATGCAAGTTTACGCAAACGACGGGGAAAGGGATTTTTTTCTACCATGATGATTGATTTAGTTTATGACAAAAAAAATAAAAAAATAAAAGGGTAATGTTAGGAAAAAGGTTTACCAAGAAACTGTGAACTACAGAATACCTCTTGGCGAACTAAGAAGTACGGGCAGGAAATATCCCTGAATGTTGTGTTCGGTGTATCACAATTTACAAGGCTGCCGACTCGGTTCACTACGGATGGATAGCAACCTAAATTTTTCCTCCCAAATATACCCGAAGGTACGTGGAGGCCCAAGTCCGTATTAGCGCTGTCTTATGCGAAACCGCACAGTGAGAGCACCCCTTTATACTTTTCGTACTATAACACCGCCCAATATACCCGAAGGTACATAGACGAGCTACGATATACTTACGTACGTGGAGTGAGGTATCACGCTCAGAATGTATCGCAGACAATCAACGACAACTGCTACATTTTACGACGTCGGAACACGTCTCTAGCCTAGACCTTCTAAATGTTATCGTTATGGTTTCAATGATTTTTTAGGTAAATTGTTGTAAATTTTAAGTTGATCTTGTTTATCAATTTGCCTTTCAAAGTTCACTGCGATGATGTGATGGAAATTCCTAAACTGAAAACTAAAATGATAAGCAAACTTTTCAATTTTAGTTTCTGCACTGAAAATCCTAGCTACTAAAGGGAAATAGCAATCATTTTTTAGAGCAAACAACAAAGAGCACAAACTAATATGCAACTTTCCTAATTTTTTCCTATGCAAAACACACAATCCACTACATGCAAATGCAGGTTTTTCTTTTCAATTCCCTTAATGTGAATGCAAAAAGGAAACTATATGAATCAAATCGATAAAAAAAAATTATTTTTTCTTTGAGAAACAATGAATTTAACAACAATTTTTCTTTTAGGAAAAACGAAGAATGGAACTACAATTTCTCTTATAGGAAACGAAGAATTTAATGACAATTTCCTTTACGAAAACAAAAGAGATCTAATGCAAAAATATAATACTTTGAATTTTATTTATCAATGATAAAGAAAATACTTAAAGAGACATTGAACAAACTTACTTTTCAAAGGAGGAAGATTCAGGCAAATTCATTGGTCTCTATGAGACATCAAACAATTGAAAACACAACAAACAAAAGGCTGAAAGTGATGACAATGAAAAATTCAAAGGGAATTTGGTTGGCTTAGGGGGAAACACAGTCTCTAAGGGGAGACAATGCGTTGCAAAGTACCCCTGAGTGGGAGACAGTGCTATGCAAAGCACTATGTCTTGACCAACAATGCGTTGGGCCTAATAGATATTCAAAAAACTCAAGCTACTAACACACTTCTAATGGAATTATGTGTTTCAAAAGCCTAATAATTGAGAGTAGATGCTATTGGGTGGATAATCAGAGGAAAAACACACCAAGGATGAAGGTAAATTCCCCAGTGGAGTCGCCAATTTGTTATGTGGAATTATGAATTACAGGTAAAACACATTCCCTAAATGTGGTGCTATTTATTTAGAACAACAGATCAAAGACTTTGCAGACACTTTTCCTAAGAGTAAATAGACACACAGAAATATGGAGAAACCTATTTGGAATTCAAGTGTTTCCTATTCTCCTTATGTCGCTCTTGCTGTAGCTTCCAATCCAACTTTGATCGCCGACTAGTTCCTGTAAGCATGAACACTAAACATCAAAGAGATTGCAATATACAGATGGCTACTTATCTTAATCAATTAAATCAATGAAACATGAAACATATACATCATCTAAGAATCCATGATATGAAATATAGAAACATATACATATACATGTGTGGGAAAATGAGCAGCAATACTTATTAATGGATAGAAGGGGGAGGTTATAACCAACGATTGATTTGATGTCACCAACTCCATCATCATCCCAGCCTCATCACAATGAAAATCTCTCTAGCAGCATATCACTCATATCAAATACTCAATTGAGAATTCAACAACATTTCTTTACCAAATTTCTTCCTTCTCAAGCACTAGGATCTGTACTCAATTTATGTAACAGCTGGAGGAATTTTCTCAATCAATGAATTTCTAATGATAGGAAAGACATGTTCCCAAGCTCAGAGGTGTTAGATGGACACATGGATTCGAGGTTTGACACATATGGACTCTTCTAAAAGGCACTGGCCATGTGGATATTCCAGAATAATGATAATTTCGCTACCAATTGACCAATGCACCCTTGAATGCTAGGAAGTGCTTTGCAGAGCACCCTTGAATGGATGTAAATGTATATGCAAAGTAGTTATTCCCTTCAAAGACTACGTTGGTTATCTCATAGGTGATATAACATGCAATTCAAATCTTGGAAACCTTGCAATGGAAGTCATGGATGATTTGTTGTTGTTCTTTGTCTTAGGGCATGTAGCAACTGAAATGAAAGGGGATGATAGACCCTATTTCATTGATTTTGGGGATGATGTCCAGTTTAACCAGGTGGGAATGGTGCCAAAATTGACCTATAACACCCATTTTTCACCACTGTTTGGTATCCCTATAGTTGTAGCTATGGCTTCACTTGAAATTGTGAATATTTCCCCTGCAATTGTGACCTTATCTCTCCTAAGGTTAGTGGCAAACAAACTTTTCAACTTGGCATGATATTTCACTTGCTAAATTTGCTCACAAAACCTTAAACATCCTACATTCTGAAAAAATTTCTTGGCCAGTGAAGAGGACATCAACTCATGAGTGTTTAGTGGCTCAAACCTTGATATCTAACCTCATTTGTTGTAAGCTTTCCTTTCTCCCTCCATGTTGATAGTTTGTGATGGAAAACCCTAGTGGGGAAAACAGGGGAAGTAGGTGAGGGGAAAGGATGAAGGGATTAGGGAGGGGATATTAGGGTACAAAAATTTATGGAAGTAGACAGGGGTTTTAGGGAGCTTAATGGAAAGGGATGAAAAGGATGAAGGAATTAGCCTAGGGAAATTATACACATTCCTAGACCTATAATCTGCCCAAAACACAACGTGTAGCTAGGGTTTGGATGTAGGGGTTTGGGAAATGGGAGTAGGGGAGTGTAAGGGTTGTGGGAAGGGTTTTAAGTGTGAGGGAAGGTATAATGTGTCAGGTATAGGTATTTTTACTTGCAAACTTGAAAACAAAAGCTTCACCCACCAAAACGCAGCGTGGGGACAAATGGAGGCTTTTCACCATAAAAACAAGAAAAAAAATGTTGATAGGAGGTATCAAGGCCCTTAACTTACTTGTATACTAATGATGAAAACTTCAATTTCCTTTCATAACCCTTGGAAACAAGTTTTATGGTTGAAAGAGTGAAAATGCAGCATAGTGATGAAAACGTAACATGGTGGCTTAGAGAAGGTGCCAATCACTTATTTGGAGTATCCTTTGATGCTGAAAGTGCTGAGGAAGTATTTGCTGGCGAGTGAGAGCTCTTTTCCAATGAAATGAGTGAGATAAATGATTTTTATGGTCTTTTGTAGCTCGCGGAAGTCAATTCCTTCATAGTGGTGTGGTGGGCCACCATGTGCTTTTCACTTTTGATTTGAAACCTTTGTAGCTTTGGAGAATTATAACATATTACATCATTTTTGAAATAAAATTACATGTGAAACAAAAATTTATGAGCAAATTTCCTATTACTACTCATTCATTTGCCGAATTTATTAATGAAATGACATATTTTGGTGACTTAAACCCTAATGACCTAATGGTGACATTGAGCTGAATGAAGACCATGGTGGTACGAATAAGATGAAAATGATGACTTTGGAGTGATAACTCATCCAACTAAGAGATAACAGTGACCAGCTCATGAATTTTTTTTTAAAGGAGTAGTAATAGACCTAAACACACTAGGCAATGACCAAATTTTTATTTGAAGACCTACTGAAACCATAAAATTTTGACTTGACACCCTAAAAAAAACTTTGTAAGAGCACATTTGATCACTGATGACAGGAAGAGCTAGTTGACACTAACATTGGCTCCAACTGGGGATGGTAGCTCCTTGGAGGTGTCAAGAAAAATGTAGACCAAGTAGCCTTATCCGTTGGGCACGGAGTAAAAAGTCAAAGACTAAACTCAGAACAGAAAACCGATTGACAAACTGAATTGAATTTGACTGAAACAAAAACTTATTATACTTCATGGCCTTCACTTCGGGCTCCAAGCTTCAATGATTAACTCCTTCACACTTCGGCATAAAAAGTAAAATGATATATATAATGGTGCTGAGAAATTTCAGAAACTCGATCAAAACAAGTAGTATTTGAGAAGCCTAACATTGACTGGTCTTCTTCCAGAGTATTGCCCATTCATTTCCTCCAAAAAGTAAGAAAGTAAGCATGCTTTCCTCTTGAAGCTGAAATCTTATATGGTCCCTTCCATAAATTCTTGAACTTACCGTGCTTTCCTTTATCTTCATTTTGAGCATCCCAACGGAGGACCACATCACCAATGTTGAAGTCATATGACTTTGTTTTGCAATCATACACTTTCTTGATTCTTTCTTGAAGCTTAGAAGTGTTTTGAAACACTTCCTCCTAATTTTGTTTCAAATGGATCATTTGGTTTATCTGCCGCAGAACATCATTCGCTTCACTGCTAATTTCCTACAATATTTTCATGACTGGAACAACGAGAGAAGCAGGAATACTTGTTGTGCAGGAAAATCCCCTCTATGGATAGAGGCGGTTCCTCTAGCCCTAGGTTGGGTCTAGAAAAAAGGGAAGATGTTGGTTTCTAAATACCTATTTCATAAACGAAATGTGGATTGGAATAGATGCCCTACCTCAATCCAACACTCTTAGCGTAGTATGTTGCAGTGATCCCTCGATCTTTGCTTTTTAAGCCTTACGCCCTGTTGGTAGTGATTTCCACACACCTGAACAAAGATAAAACATACACTAAAATAATATGAGCGTACATATTCATTTACAACTATCCAACTCGTCAAGGAGAGTCAGAAATTTTGAATACTTACATAGAAAAAGATGGAACTAGAAATCAATCATGTCATATCAATATATAAAAGGGAGTTTAAAACCTGCGCCTTGAATTTGTAGACCTCCTTTGACAGGTTCAGTCAGGCACGTCGCCCAGCATTCATTTGTCGATTGGCTCAAAGAGGCGAAAGGCTCAAACTCTCTCTCATAGCTATGGACTATTCTCTGCTACTAGCTCTTGGTCTATTCTAGTTATGTCTGATTAGCTAAATCAATGGAATGAAGAGGGTTTTATAGGGGTGGAGGAAGAGATTTGGGATCCACTTATGGTGGAGGAAAGGTCTATCCCTTTGGGAAGTTTCATTTTTGTAGGAACTAGAAGGCCAAAGGGAGAAACTCGACCACATCCAGTCGAACAAACATCCATGACTCCACGCACAAAGATTTTAGACCTTAGAAGATTCTTTTCCATATTAAAAAACCTTCCAAAAGTAGCTCAGTGCAAGGGCTCTTCAAAGACAAAGCGACCATGGCGCGAGGCCCAGTGCAATTCTAGCCATCGGCACGAGGACATAACCGCATAAAATCCCCGGCCCAAAAGTACATGTTTTAAAGGTTCAACTTCAGGAATGGTCAACAGAGATTGTGTTCCTGGCATGTTAAGGGATGCAATGACATTCATCATGATGTGTGTCAATACACATGGGTCACTCTGATAGTCATCCAGTATTCGGGATGGGGAATGCGGGGACAGTGACAAAATTCCGTGTAACAGATGCCCCTTAAAGCATGAAGTCCAAGAGAGAGGGAGGGATGAAATGCTTTATGAGAACATGCCCAAACCAAAGCGCCGCCGTTAGAGGACCTGCAAGATCAAGTATGATTGATATCTCTGATACATGAGTATGTAGTATGGGTTCAACCATCCATAATAAAGAACATGTAATAATATCCATGGTATGGATACAACCATCCAGTGAAAAAGGATCATAAAATAGACTCAGGTATGGTCACAACCATCCAATCAAAAGAGTCATGCATACAGTCATGATAAACCAAATCAACCTGCAACCTGGATTTCATCAGACAAAACCCAGGGTCTTGCGCTTCGTCCTAACCCTAACAAGTACAAAATCAGGCATGTGAATGAATGATTTGAAGTCGAACATGTAAGAAAGTCACCTGATTACCAATCAATGATGGAAGCTTTTAACAGGCGCGAGAGAGACCACCAATAATGACAATGGTTCTTAAGGTACTGCTAGTACAATCTATGGAATGTGAACAATGATCTGGAGTCGAACATCTCGAAATCACTTGATCGAAGGCCAATGATGAGAGCATGTCGTCGAATGCAAAGAAATTTTCATTGAGGCATGCAAGCTCTAAGGTACCAAAAGGGAGCCTCTGGATCAAATTCCTGGATAATGAGCTGAAGTCGACAGGAAGTGATAGGTCAAAGGAGGGCCATAATGTTTCCCACATCATCGACATGAGATAGAGAAATAAGATGATAGTGAATCAAGACTGAATAGAGGATCAAGAGTTGAAAACTGCAGAAAGGACTTCTCTTGAACATATCGGCGACACGACTCTAGAATTTGGCAGTATTTGACATCAAGGGATCTGAGGTCATGGTGACGAGGCAAAGAGCAGATGAGAGGTCAAAAAGGATAACCCAAACCCATGGAGGAAAAATGACGAATGTGGGATGTCCCCAACCCGACACGAACTGCAAACAAGTGTCATCTTCAAGAGCGACATACTGCCGACACAACTGATAACTAGTTCCATTTTCCCCACCATTTCTCGCGAGTACAAGTTGGTGACTCCGCTGGGGAGTTCAACGACTGTTGTCTCTTAATGTTAGTTTTGAATTTTTGATTGTCTGTCCAACTTTGGTCAAATTTTCGTTCTCTGCTGTTTTTGGCTTGTTTGACTGCTTCTAGTCATCTAACCTTTTCCTAGAGTGATAAGCCTGGTTTTTCTCAGCAAACCCTTTGATTTTTCCTTCCTTTTCTTGGTCAGCACTGCTGATTGTCTGACAGTTGTGCCCATAAGCGTGAGTTGTATTTAACACAGGTGCGATTTTGCTTGGTCAGCGCTGGATACAGCTGAACAGTCGTGCCGATTCTTGTAGGATTGGATTTTGGGCTTTTTCCACTGAGCTTCCAGTGTGTCTTATCCTTTAGCTTGGTTTTTCTGCTTGGATTAATCCAACTAGATGTTCTTTGCTGACTTTCTTGTCTCATTCATTTCAGTTTGTGTTACCTCTCATTCGAACAGTGTGGCTTATCCATCCTAGGGTTTCTAGGTGCTTCGTACCATTAATTTGGTTGCATGTTCATTGGGTGTCTAATTTGTTTATGAGTCAGTGTGGTCATTCATTATTCAGCCTTTTATGTGGTTGCTTGGCCTTTTCAGTTGATTGTACGAGAAGTAGGGCTGTCAAGATTTCATTCCTTGTCTGTTTGATTGTCCCTGCATCGCCTAGAGCATAAATGACATTGCTCGTTGAGTCAAATTAAAAGCCCTTTATTTTGTGTAAGGAAATGCATGCCTAGTTTTGAGTGTGCATTTACGTTTTCTTGGAGTTTGTCTCTTCATGTTTTGACGATCTCGTTCAAAGCTACTCAAAGCTAGTATTTGTTTTTCTAGTGTAGCATTGCATTGTTACTTGTCACTTATACAAAGAAAAACAAATTTGCATTCTCCCTTCTCAATTGGAAATGAAAAATGTTGTTTTGCGTTACTAAGTTCTCTTTTTAGTTGGAGAGTGAAAGACAAAAGTAATTATTTTTTTTTTTTGGCTGTGTTAGTAGCATAAGGGAAATTGTCATTCTTGCATTTGATTGATTGCTGCTTTTTTTCAAACCTCTATCCTTCACCTAGCTATATTTTCATCGAAATGAAATGGTTTTCTTTCTCTCATATAGTTTCACATTAGAAATTTGAGGTAACATTCAGTAGGGCCTTGATACTAAAACATAATTTCAAGATAAACCGTAAAATTAACTCAATCAACCTAAGGAAGCATTGAAACATAACTCTCACACTTAGAGGTCTAGGCTAATGACATGTTTTGACGTCATTAAACCTAACAGCTGTCGCTCGCAATCTTGCATTAGACAACACTAGTACGAACTTGTGCTCCCCATACCCTCACGTATATAAGGGAGAACCTTCTAGGTTGCAATCCTTTATCCATAGGAAGCCGATTCTGCCGCCCTGTAACCATAATACACTGAACACAACATTCGGGGAGACTGCTTGCAAGTACGTTAAGTCCTTGGCAAATTTGTTTGCCAAGGTGTATATTGCAATTCATGGGAGCTTGGTACACCCTATTGCCTAGAGTTCTTGAGTAGTCATTTTGATCTTTCTATGAGACTTTAAATCTGCAAAATATCATCGAGCACTTGTCCTTTAAAGCTAGTTCAAACTGAAAGTGACTAGAGCTAAATTTTTTTCCTTTTCTCGTCTCTTAAAACATGAAAAGGCAGAGTCTTGTTTCAATGTTATAAAATTAATTGCCCACGATTACGTCACACTCCCATTAAGCTATTTCTTGGCCGGATCATGAGTAATTCCTTAATGACTATTGTTAAAGCCTCGAATTAATCATCTCTTCTCTCTTCTTATTTTGAGACAAAGTGTCCGTGGCAGAACCACCTGTTTTTTCCTCCTCTTCGTTACCTCGTGGTGAAGAGTCTCTCCCCAGAGTCTCTTCTGAGACACCTCCGTCTGTTGGGACCCAAGACCTTGAAAGTGTCATCATCCGAGCATTCAACCTCTTGCCACTCGGTCTCCCCTTGAGGAGCCATTTGACATCAACTGGCAGCCCGCGAATCTTTTTTTCTTTTTAAGAGAGGACCCCCCTCAGTGCTTGGTCTTGCCTGTGACACCATTGTCCATTGCTTTTCCCTCTACCTCTCGCCGGGTTTTCCTTGACAACATTTCTTCATCCGACATGGATGCCTCGAGTCCTTTTAGTAGTGAAGAGACTCTCATATATATAGGGGAACATCAATTTCCCCCCGAAAATTTTCCTTATGAGAGGACTCAGCCTTCCTCTCAGCCACTCCCGGCTGGTTATCGTACTTTGGGACAGATAATTTATGGTGCTTCATCTTTGTACCAAAACTTGTTAAGGTCAAGTACTGTGGCTCCTTCTTAAGGGTCATTTTTGTTAGGTCCATCCTCTTCGATTCCCATTGTTTAGATAGCTGTCACGTCTATCCTAACCCAGCCCAATGTTTATGTGGCTTCCTCCGTGCCATCCGCTAGTGTGGTTACATCATTGCTGTCAGTTTCTGCTATTCGTGGAACACATCTCAATGCTTCTGTGATGTCTGCTAGCCCCATTGCGAGTGGATCACAACATCACGTATCAGGAGTCAATCAACCTATTGGTAGTGCGCCTATCCCTTCTAATCCTATTCTGTGAGGTTTGTCGTATAACCAATATATGATGGCTCTTCAACATCATAACTACCGCCCTCAGGGTTCTCAGTATGTTCAGACTCCGATCAATCCCCCACATCTCTACGATGAGTTCGAGAATCACATATATTACCATGGGCCTGTCTAGCTAGGCCCGTTGGATGTTCAAACCAATCAACCCCCAAATCAGTTCGCGTACCAATAGGGACAACCCTATGGCCCAGAAGGACAACCCTACCATCTACAGGGACAAACTTCGGCTCAACAGGGACAACCCTATCACCATCCAGGTCAACTCCACATTCAACAAGGAGCGCCTTATGTTCCTTAGGGGCAGACCTATCCACCTCAAAGACTGCCTTTTGTACAACAGAACCAGCCTTACATTTAGTAAGGCCCGCCTCTTGTGCAACAAGGTCAACCCTCTGTCAGTAACCAAGGTCAACCTAGTCTTCAGGGGCAACCTGGCTTATCTCAACCATCAGGCCAACCTTGTTTTCAGGGACAGCCTGGTCAACCTCAGTATTCGGGCCAACCTGGACCCCAGGGACAACCTGTTCAACCTCAGGGCCAACCTTTAATTCCTCAAGGCCAATCATTGGTTTCCTAAGTGTTAGGGTCCTAAAGATAATATGTATTTTGTTTTATTACACTACCCTTTCATACTAACCTTTAACATAATTTTATTAAATCCTTAAGAAATACCCTCCCTTAGTTATTAATTCCATTATATCTAAATACCCCAAAAAACCCACTATTATAAAGTTTTGACCAAAGTCTGTTATCCCATGTGCACAAATAAAACCCCAAATTATAAACCCTTTGGTCTAAAAACTAGCGTTATTGAAATATCCCGACCCTATGGTTTGAAAATTGTAAAAACGTTTAAAACACTATATAATATTTTAACCCGCCCGCATATGTTTTATTAAAACATTTAATAAATGTTTTAAATAAAAAAAACGTTAATCCCCGCCTACATCGATATTAAAACATTTCATATATGTTTTAAACCATATCCCCCCGCCACATATTAACCCTTTCGCCTATACAAAAGCCTAGTCCCACCTTTCTATTTTCAATGCAACTCTTGAAACAATCTCAACCCTTCGCTTTAAACCTTTGGATCTGAAGGACAGAGGATGATATCGCATAGAAAACATGCTCGACCCTTCAAAAGCCAAAGACATGCGAAATGGGTGGTTTCACCCATTTCTCCCTCCTCCACGTGGCCTTCCCTCATTTCGATCGCGTTCGATGAGGTTAAAACAGCTTACCACCTGAAGCCTACGTGATAACCACTCGTGGTTTTCGTCCATTGCATTGCATTGGACAAGACCTGCATTCAATGCAGTTAACATATTTTGTTAAAACCCTTGGTAAATGCGTTAATTCATTTCTCTTACACGCTTAACCTTTGTATTGCTTCCCCGATTGTATAAGCCTGTTAAAACTCCTGGCAGCCATTTTTATGCCCAAAACCTCCTAAATTCACCAAATTACACCCGTGAAGACAGTAGAGGAGCTGCGCCTTGCTCTAGATGAATTGTTGAAGCCATCAATTCGACCAGAAAATATAGAAAACCCTTTCAAAGCTGATACCTGCATCGTAACAAGTATTTTTCTGAGAATTCAAACTGAAACCAAATTGAAGAAACCTTTTTAAAGAAAGAGAATCATTTTTAAGTTAAAAAATTGATTCATTCAGTTGTCCAAAAAGTCCCAAAAATAGGCCAAACTCTGGAAAATTTTTCCCAGAAACCCTATTTGTCTACTATGTGCTTTTTCAAGGACATTTATCAATTTTCCACAGTTTAATAGTCCATTTCAAGATCTAAAATAAGCTAGAAATCCTCTGCAGGTTCCCTAATCTTCTGTAACCCTTTTCAACAGAGTTTTAGCCCATGTTTTACTCTAAAAAACTCAGAAAACCACTGTTTTCTGTTTTAGACCAGTTTTTAAACGCCTCAGAACATCTTTGATAAAGCTAATTGGGCATAAAATCCAAAAAAAGACTCTATTTTGCTAAATTTTCCCAATCAAGCCTCTGTTATACTAAAATTTCCTTTGCAAACTGTTTAAACTTGTAGAAGCAAATCAAGATGCCTAAAAAATAGAGTTTAAGTAAGCCTGAAGGTTCTAAAACTCCTAAACCTACTCCTGCCATGAATCCAAATACTGCAATTGTGGTCAATCCATTACAACCCCCAAATGTTGATATTGAACACATTCCTCTAGCCGATATTAACTAAAAAATAGCTGATCCCATAGTTGAATTCAATCTGTTAGATATCCGTAATTGGTGTTTTGAGAAATCTTTTGATGATCATGAAGAAGTTCATATTTGGGAATCCAGTCTGCCCAAACGTGTAGTCCCTCTGACTCACCCTTGTCAAGAAATTATCAGATTATGTCACCAGTACTATATTCATGAACAAAGAGCTATTGTGAATGCAAATAAAAAGGTCCTATTTACCATCACTGCAGAGTCAAAAAACCAAATTTTGCAACTTCAACCAAACCCCCAAGCAGTCCCTTTGTCTATTGAAGCCCTCACTAAGCTATACATTGGCCTATATATTCCCTAAAAGATTCATGATCTTTCAGATTTTTATGCCCCTGCATGTTGAAATTCCCAAGTTAAATCCCCCATATTCAACTGCTAAATTCCCTGAAGGTTCAAGGCATGTAATCTCCATGCTTTCCTTCATCCTTGGGTATTTCACTGATGAGCACACTGATGAGTCTATCTTGGGATTTTTGTCCACATTTTCTCCAGGTCAACCACCTTCAGTTATATTTGACTATGATGGTTTCATCGCTGATAATATTCAGTATCAATTGACTAATTTACAGCTATAAGAAGTATTCCGATATACCTCCTATATTTTCCACATGTTTCTTTTCTTCCAATCAGAGAGCTTTCCAATTTCACTTCAAAAGTTGGATATAGAAGGAAAACCTCTGTCTGTTATCTTTTGGACATCCATACTTAGAAAAGAAGGCACAAATTTCAATTATTCAGAGTTTGCAGAGTTGTTTTTACATCCATTGACCACTGTGTTGACTAAAATGGAGAAGCCTAGAATAGGTGAAGAAATGAAGAAAATATTGTAGTTATCAGAACAAAGCAAATTTGGTGATTAGTATTTGTATGAGAAATTCACTGAAATCAAAGTTTTTGGGTCAAACTTGTTGCATTAAAAGTTACCCAAACATCCATCGATCCTAAATTCTAATTCTATTAACTTCATGGCAGCCAAGAAGAAGACCCAGTTTAAACTTAAAAATCAAATTGGGGCATTCATATGTAATCACAGAGATGCAGAAAAGAAAGCAACAAATCAACTACTAGAATATAAATTGGATGAAATTTTCCCATGGAATTATGATCCACAAGGGATCTTAAGTAAACTACGGGAAAAATGTAAATTGACACCCTTTATCCATGAATCAAAACCAGAAGTAGAGAAGTTTGCTAATCAAATTGAGTGGGTTGAAAACACTTTAACAGAGGCAATAAACCAAAGGAATACTAGTCACACTTTGGAAATTTCCAAACAGCCAGAGACATCCACTAAGAGAATCAGAGAAGAGGGAGCTTATACTGCAGAGACTACAACATAGACAAAGTTCAATATCATTTACAACAAAAGGAAAAAATTAGATACAACAGCTACAGGCAAAGTGACAATAGATGTTGAAGAAACAGAGCCCTTGAATACCAACACTGATTTATTAGAGACCAATGTAGCTACTATAGTTATCAGTGAATCAAATCGGAATGAAGAACAACTGAATAATGAAGATACACAGATGATGGAAAGGCAGAAAAGTGTGGAGGCTTCTTCCTCACATTCAACTGAGGAAAAGGATTTGGATATTAAGGAGAAATAAAAACAAATCAAGTTGAAGAATGAAGAAATATAAACTAAAATATATTCTCAGTTTTTGAAGCAAAAACCAGGGAATCAAAATAGATTCCTATCAACATTTGATTATTCAACTAAAAAATTGATTATGTTAGTATTACAGCCCAGAGTATCAGTGCCAAAGACAATTACTGACTAGAAAAAAGTTGATATGGAAGTAGCTGCAGACAAAATCCATGAATTAGATCAAATTGAGTTTCATAGGCAAACATCAGAGATGTTGTATTCCACAGTCACAACAAAAGCTATGAGTGCTCATAAGCTTCAAAACACCATATCTAATATGCAAGATCAAATGAAAATGGATAAAGCTTCATTATATGCAAAGGATCTACGGATAAAAGCCTTAGATGATTTAGTATTGTAGGTAGTGTTGAGATTACAACAAGATGGTGAGCTTAGTGAAAAGAGTCGCCTTCACTAAGCGGGCCCGCAGGCTATTTTTGGCGCAAGTCTATTTTTAGACATGTCGATCATATTCTATGAGTTGCAGGATGTTATTTGTGGATGGTTGGTCAAGTTGGAAAAATAGATGGACTTCTATTTTTAGACATATTAGGCGGAATCTATTTTTAGATTTCCAGTCTAAAAATAGATATGTCGAATATTATTAGCTCTTAATAATATTTGGACTATAAACATTATCTTATTCTCTTGGAGCACTTCAGTTAAGTGCACAGATGTGGCACAGGAGATGACAAAAGGAATTACGCTATTCCTAAGGGTTAAGTGGAGCTATTGCATGGAGACTTCGGTTAGAACTCATGTGACAGAGTTTGGTAGAGTTATTGAGGTAGTTGGTGGAGTTGTGTTCAGTTTAACTCAGTTAGACACAGTTGAGCTAGTTGTATCTAGTCTAACTGATTGATACACTAGTGAGAGTGGTGTGAATTAATTAATAATTAATTCACTAAATATTAACTCATTAATCAATTGAAGAATACATCAGTTAACTACAGTGCATGGACAGTTTCAGTGGAGACAAGGAAGGAGATAGGTGAAAGGGCAAGTTGACTATCAGTTGTGACTATAGTGATGCATTGATTGCATCCAACACAAAGTAGAGATGCCAATGAGGTTGCGTGAGCAAGGCTGGACCAATTCGATTTCATTCAGAGCCATTCTTCAGCAGGGATTGCGCAGTAGAGGCAAGCTAGCAGGTGGCAAAGATCGGTGCATGGATTTGCAATATCGGGCCTAATTAGTGTGTAGCGATTGTATTGTACTGAGAGCTTGATATGATCAGATTTGTATGAGGATTGTTACATGATCTCTATGACATATATTATATACATATAGTTGGGGTTTTTAGCTTCAGGCTTTCCCGTTAAAACATTGTGTTCATATGTGTGAATTTTTATGGTTTCAATGTGTGCATGCAATTGATTTAATTTCTGCATATGATGATCAATAGTAGAAGAGATTCTGTATTGTGCATGAAGTTAAAATAGTGTGTGATTAGGAGAATATTGGATATATAACGCATTAGTTATATAATTTCTATAGGTAGGATATGATCCTACAAACATCAAAGCAGCAAAAGCATTGGTAAAGAAGAAAAATGAGGATATAGTTGCCTTGAGGAAACAGCTCAAGCTTCCTCAAAGTAAGCATCCTCAGACAAAGGAAGTCTTACAGGATCAAAAGGAAAAAGAGGAAATGATGAGTTTAATACTTTAACTGACAACTTTGATTAAAGAAATGGAAGTACAGATGGCCCAGGTTGTCCAAGAAAAGGAGACAATAGAAGAACCAGTGATTCCTACAGTCATCACTGTAACGGTGCCTTCAACTTTAGGAGAAAAGTTGGCACCCAAAGAACCACTGGCCACTGCAGTGCCAGTGACTTCTTCAACAACTTCAGCTACTGAATCCTCCACCACAACATTGCAACCTACAGATGAAAGCAGTCAACTAGTGAAAGCAATGGAAGAGATGTCTTTGAAGACAAATGAAATTAACATGTTGACAAAAATGATTGAAAATCTCGAGAAGACAAACAAATCAACTTAGATAAATGCTAAAATTCATGAACAAAATGTTAACAGATTGAGTGAAGCAATAAAAAAGTTACAAAAAGAATTAACTCTCAAGGATCAGATATCATACATAAAAAATTACCTATGGAATAATTTAATTGAAGCCATCCATGATGTATGACCTTCAATTCAGGTGATTTTTGAGCAAAGAGAGTTATTATTGGCAGCCCAAGAAGGAATGCAAAAGACACAAGCAGATTTGGCTGATAAACCAGAACTGGCTGTAAGATTAATCAATTTCCTCAACAGCAAGAATAGACAGCAATTGGAAGAACTAAAAATCAATGACAGGACAACAACTATCCTAGAAATTAGGAAAGTCACTACCAAAAGAAATTTAATGAGATAACTTGAAGAAAAATGTGAAGGTATGAATACTGCTATAACCAGATTCATGGTTAAGTTCACCAATTTTTTGCAAAAAGGACTTCCTGATATCATGGTTAT
The DNA here is from genome assembly GCA_034641835.2 of Pinus albicaulis. Taxonomy (NCBI): domain Eukaryota; kingdom Viridiplantae; phylum Streptophyta; class Pinopsida; order Pinales; family Pinaceae; genus Pinus; species Pinus albicaulis. The sequence goes on from JAXQQM020070490.1 coordinate 108,809, forward strand.
TAATGATAAGCTAATGCCTCAAAATGATTATGACAAGAAGATAAGAGAATATGTCAAGGAGCAGGTGAATAAGCAAACAGGTCAAGGCATTCCCACAGGAAAAGTATCGCTGAAAAGTTTTAAAAATTTGTTTTATTTGCAATATGAGATCAAACACCTATTTGTCATCAAACCCACATTTTCTAGGTATACTGAAGCTGATGAGAATTTTAGGAAACAAAAAAATATCCAAATTCCTAAAAATGAGGATTGGAAAGCATTGACTGATTTATTATGAAGAATGAAAGACAAACAAATGAAAAAGAAAAAAAATATGTTTTGCTGATTTCACTATCAAAACAGATTTTACAGCAGTAAAGCAGTTTGATTGAAGGTTAAAGAGTATCCGAAATGAAAGAGTATTAGTGAAGGCAGGTTGGATTCTAAAAAATATCTAAAGAGCCAACAAAGAGGACACATAAGTAGCCAACTGCTTCTTATCCTAAGACAGTTTCTATTTCTTTTGAATAAAATAAGACAGCTTGCTGATTTGTTAAGCAGCTGTCACTATTATTGTTGTAAGATATTTTATTTTGCTAAGTTAATTCCTAGAAGTCATCTAGGATATTTTGCAAAACATTATGTATAAGTAATTCACTCTTTTGAAGTATTTTTGGTGTGGAATAAAATTGTTGGAGATTACTATAGATATTTTGTTGACTTGAAGGCTTTGGATTTCGATTTTGAGTAGCAGACTGGATCAACTATTTGGCATCATACTTTAGGATCCCTATGCTAAGATATCTGGAGTGAAGTACTCTCTAAAACTTTTCATTGTTATGTTCTTTTTTTACATGCATACATCCGTGTTTTAATTCTAAATCTGAATCTATAACTAGGAGTATTACTACAAGACATGTTAATAGTACCCTGTTTTTAACTAGTTATCATTTCTTTGTTTTCTTCTGATTTCTGGTGTAGGGAACCCTTAATTTATCCCTCTCCCGTTTGACCTCTATCTACTACTTACCTTTTCCAGATCAAAGGATCCTTAAGTGCCCTTTATCCCGATCATGCCATCTCAAAAACCAACTTTCCAAGATCTCCAAGGGTTATCTATCTTTCCCTGAAGATATTTGACTTTTTAGGCCTTGATCCCAGTTCTGTTAGCTTGACTTAGACTCCATAGCTCAATGGAAAATTAGATTTCTCTCTATCTATCCCTCCAAGTGAATTTTTCCCACCAAATCCAACAAAACAAAATCAAAATTAAGCCTTCATAACTAGCCTAATATTCACAAATTAAAAAAAAGTAAATTTGAAAGGGAGAGCCCTCTCTAAACCCTAGGAAGGATAGATCCTAGAGTTTGAAGTAGGTTTGTGGTTACCTCTAGTATTCTTTGACTAAAAACCAAAATCCCACAACTTAAGAATTTACTAGAGTGATAACATTACTGGTGACCATACTGGGGAAATAACCAGTCCTCAGTCATAAAATTAGTCTTAAAGGAAATCATTTAATTCATTCTTTTACTTTAAGATTGTTGTTATAGGTTGTGGGTATTGAAAAATTGTAATACTGGCTTCTAGGAAAACCTACTATACCAGGTCTAACCTAGATCCTAAGCATGTTGTTATAGTAGATAACCCTGACCGAATTGGTAAAAAGAAAAAAAAAAGAGAAAACTTAGAGGCTGAAATCTCATTAATAAGAGTCATTACCAAGAGAATTAGTAAGTCTACAAGATATTGATTTTGATCTTAAATTTGAGCATTCCTTATTTAAAAGTAAATCTGAAAGTGATTTAAAAACTTATGTTTTAGATCCTGCTTTTATTTCATTTTTGAATGCAAAACATAAATATATTGCAGTAAGTTCTAAATCTAAGAAAGTTGAATATCAGACTAAAGTTGAAGAAATTAATGTTACTATTCTAAAGTATATTGATGAAGCTATTGAATTAGCTCATTTATTGACTTATGCAAATAGACCTCCAGTTTCTCAATTACACACCACAATAATCCCAACTAGAGATTCATCTCTTTATGTTGTTACATCATTCATAAATTCTACTACCAGCTCATCTACAGATCCATTTATCCCTAAACTACCTCTACAACCTAGAGTATTATTTCCGCCAATCACTTCATCCACTATATCCATTAGTCCACCTTTTGATTTCTTAAATACATCATCCTCATTTCCCAGTACTTAAAATACAATATTTAGTTCATCTACTATCATCTCCAGCATAGCTCCAAGCAGTTCTATCTTACCTCTTAGCCAAGCTAAGCTTCAAGCTATGACTGCTAGATATGCTCCCTTGGTCTTACCACAACAACTTCATGACATGCCACAAGACTATCAAAATAAAATACCACTGTTTGATGGCACTACTCAATATACTGCTCAGCAACACATTACTAAGATGACAGACTTCTTTGAAATTTATGAAATTGATGACTCAGATGTTCAAATGAGACAGTTTTCACAAAATTTAACAGGAGCAGTTAAGAAATGGTTTAAAGATTTAGCTGCTGGTAGTGTAACTGATTTAGTTGTCTTTTTTACTTTGTTTTTAAATAAATGGGAAAAGAAAAAGAATCCCCTCCAAATTTTGTCTAAATTTGATTCCTTGAAAAGAGCTCCAAATGAGTCAGTCCAAGATTACTGCACTAGATATAATAGTGTCTATAATTCTATCCCTGCAAATCTTAAACCTACGCCTTATTTAGTTCTACTCAAATTCCCCGATGGATTTGATACAGATATGGCTTACAAATTAAGGGAAAGAGATGCAGACACCTTAGAAAAAATGCAAACTGATGTAGTTAGTGTAGAAGTGAACATTTTAGCCAGAATAGCTAGACTCAGAAATGAAATAAGAGTGACCATTAAAGAAGAAAATGCCAATTCAGATACAAAAATGGATGCTATAGCTAAAACTTTAGAAAGAGTGTTTGATAGACTAGATAATATAGAGAGAAGACCTCAATGAGATAACCAACAACAGATCAGAAATCCCAATTTTAGAAAAAACATAAATTCTGGAAAAGAAAAAGAAACAGTTCGAGACCAAACAATAAGGTCACCATTCCAAGAGAACTATGCTGAAAGTTCTCAGAATAACAATGATGATGATGAGGATACAATTAATCTAATGTGAATAGATGACAATAATACCATTTTCCTTACTCAGGAAGATCAGGAATGATTTGAACTTCAACAACTTAAATTAGATTCTAGTGAATCCTTTGATTATAAACAAGGTTATGACTTGCAATAAATGAAATAAACAGCTAATATAACCTTAGAAACAATAAAAACATTGAGTCTTCTACCAAGAAAGCTTCCCAAACTCAGAATCAAATGTTAGCCACCTATAAATTACGATGTACCTAATGAGTAGCTATATTTGTTTTCAAGCCTTCAGAATTTATTTCCTTTGAAAATCTATCATCCTTGAAGTCTTATGTTTGTTGTCCTATGCGGGAGGTTCATCTTCACTACTGTTTCCATCTTAAAAAAACCATGCTAATTCACCAAATAAAGTTGTTCCAGGAAGCCCTTTGGCCCTTACTTGTCACTTATTTCCCTTCATTTTCATAAAGCTTTCTTTTCGTCTTTTAACCCTCCATTTATCCTCTTAAATCCTTTAATCCCCTTTAAACCTTCAAAGATTCATTTACGGGTTTAAATACCCTTTAAATCCCTCTCACAGAAAGCCAAAAAACCCTCAAAAAACCTTCATTTTTTGGCTAAAAACCCATTTTTACACTAAGGCCGCAAAATGCTGTCCTGCTTAGCCCTAGCCCCCTTTCCGCATGTGACCCGGAGCCATAACCAGGCGCTAGCCCTTATCGCTAATCGCAATCGGAGTTTCATTTCCCTAAATTTTCCTTTATTCTTCCAATCTTTCGATGCGATGAGCCCCTTATCCTCTGATCCCTGATTTGATCCTGGCCATCGAATACATAAGAACCGACGGCCAAGATTCAATCGCGCTTCGTATGTCCCTTTCTCCTTTTCACCTTTCCGCTGGTTTCCAATTATATCTCCATTGTCAATGTTTTCAGATCCAACGGCCAGCGTTCCATCGCATCGCTCCATCATTTCTTCGCTTCACTCATCACTCGCGCCCGCCGATTTGATCTGGACCGTTGAATCCACAAGAACCAATGGCCATGATTCAATCGTGCTTCACATGTTCCTTTCCCCTTTTCACTGTTCCGCTGATTGCCGATTAGATCTCCACCGTTGATCTTTCTCCTGATCCAACGGCCAACGCTTAATTTCACATCGCAAATCCAAAGTCCCGATCGCTTTTCACCTCCGATGTGTGATCCCCAATTTAATCCTAACCGTTCATTCTGCCAAATCCAACGGCTCACGCTTCATCGCAGTTTCACCATCCTCCTGACCCTTCATCCACTATCTTTAATCTCTGTCGTTGATCTATCATGATCCGATGGCCCTCATTTAACCCGCCGATCACCCCCAGGATTTTTCCTCCGTACTCCCGGTCCCACCACCGAACGCCCCTGTTTCCTCTCATTTTCACCTTTTTCCTATGTATTTTCCCTCGCATAATTTTTTACATTTTAACACTAAAAGTCATTGTTTGCGCCTACTGAGTCTAAACCCTGGTTTTCGTAGTGTTGCGTCATGAAACCTTTTTCTGCCGCATACCCTTTTACCTCGCAACTCTTCATCCATCGCGTTCAACCCGCACCGTTGGATCTGGAGCCTCCAATCCAACAGTTGACAATCCATATCGCGCGATTTTCACCCCTCCTTCCCAGTGCGCTACTTCCATGCAATAAATTGGTTTTAGAAATCCACGTGTCGAACGCTAACCTATATCGCGTTCCAAAAGCTAATGCTGCCTCCCCCCCATTTTGTTGCGTGAAAACCATTCCCGGTTTCTGCCATACCACCCTCCGTAACATATCTTCCTCTTTTAATCCTGGCCGTCGATCACTGAGATTGCACGGCCCATATTATATCGCAATAACATTTCATTTTCTTCCCATCTCCCTCCCAAACAACTCCATAGAGAGATCTCCACCGTATATCATCCTAATCTAATGGTCCACGTTCATCCTCGCGCCCAAACCTCCATTGACCTGGTTAGCTACTCTGCAGGGCTTTTTCCGATTTTCCACTACAATCACATTCTTCCTCACTGCTCCTCCGCCACCCCAGAGCCTCTGCAAGTAGTCTAAGCCAAGCCCGTAGGATTTCATAACATGTTTGTTGTGTGTTTGTAGGTTTTCATGGCTGATGAAGGATAAATGTTTTACAGTCACAAAAGTGACACAAAGGCTCAGATAGCAGTCTCAGGGCCAGGAATCAAATTCAAGAGGACCAGAAACAGAAGGCGAGGTCATGTCAATCAATGGATCAGATCCATGAATCCTCAGTGACCCTCCAGCTCAGCGAAAACCTCCACCTGTACACAGAACACTCAAAAATTGTGAACAACGCATATCCAGTGGCAGAAGACGAGGCATAGAAGAATAATAAAACCTATGAGGGCGTCAGTACAGAAGCAGTCCGAGCAATTAGTAAAGTGAAAGCATAAACAGAGTTAAAACAGATTGAAGTACAAAGAGAAAGAGCAGTTATTAGTGCAGAATGTTGACTGACACAGACGTAGCCCATCCCATGCACACAAGCCTGCCAAGCAGTTATTACACCAAGGAAGCTACTACAAACTGTCAGAAACAGTTATTTAGAAGTATGGGAGTCCTCATAACCCATTCTTCACTTAACTCACACCAAGAAGATGATAGTACCACTCCAGATGGTTTTTCCTCTCAAGGACACCCTGTGGGTGATTTCTATCATATCAAAATGGTCTCAACAAGCTACAAAGTTATTGATCCTGTCTAGAATTTAATTTTATGTTTATGACACGGGATGGAGCATTTGAATGCTCTCTCCTACCTCTGATATTCATTAAAACTTTCCTCATCTACTTTTCCTCATTTTTCCTATAAATACTCTTCGAAGTCTCATTGTAATTGGTTGGCATTTGGTGATTTCTAAAGTAATGCATAATGCTACTTTGAAGAAGCATTTGTGTTCTGAAAGAATGTGAAGTTCTTTGTTTTTATGTTGATGAAGGAGGTTGGACCATTGGATTCTTGAGCCTCATTTTGGTGAAGTACTTCTTATTTCTAATGTCATTTCCTATTTTCCACTTTGTTCCATCATGCTTTTCTTACAGTAGGATAAAAATTTTAAGCAGAGAAATGTATCTTAGAAGCACCTCTGACCTGTTTATCCTTCACTGTTTATATTTTTCTGCTACTGAATATGACAAGGTAGTCTAATAGCTCTCTTAAATATTCAGTTTGTTTTATTTCAGAAATGGTTAATTCTGTTGTGCTAAATATTGTTTAGGCGTTCCCTCTTTCTTTACCACTGAACATTGTATATGAAATCTCCCTTTAATTATTAATTCTTGCAGTTTGACAGAGGAACTTGTTTCAATCATACCCTCTGTTCATTATTGTAATTATTGTGTTGAAGGTCCCTATAATTGCAGTCCTAGATGTCTAAGGTGTTCCCTCTTATTTGAATGCAATTGTATGTCTCTATTGATTAAGCTCTCAATGGTGAACTTATAGGAGGAAATAGGGCATTCCCCGAACCCTATAATTCATTAAGAAGGTTTTAGTCTGCATTTCTCCTTTTTGAGTATTTATGTTGATTAATTCCAAAACAGTGAGCTTACTGGAGTAAATAGGGCGTTCCCCGAATCCTTTAAGTCATTGTGAGAGGGTTTAGTCTGCATTTATTTTCTTCTTTGAGTGTTTATGTTAATTAAGTCCAAAGCAGTGAGCTTACTGGAGGAAATAGGGCATTCCCCGAATCTTTTAAGCCATTGTGGAAGGGTTTAGTTTTATTTCACTCTTAAGTCCTTGATGTTCATCCCATTTCACCTATATTATTCAATAGATCCTTGACCAAGTTAGATTTTCCCTCTGGTTTCCCTTCCTTCTCAGTCAGAACTATTTGGACTTTCACATGACTCCATTTCCTAATGGCTTGTAGATTCCCATGCTCTATCTATACCACATGAAACACATTTGTCCAACCAAACAAAAAAAACAACCCTGCACTTCCTAACTAGCCTAAAATCAACTTCTAAATCATTCAATACATATCTTTATAAACATATTGAGAGATCCCTCTCTGAGACTAGGAGGGCTAGATCCTATAGCTCTAAATATTGGTTCTGATGTTGCCTTGTCTTTTGGTTAGCCAATCTACCAAAACACAGGATGCCAACAACGGAGAAATAATGCAAAAGCCCCTAAACTGCAAAAGC
>JAXQQM020064833.1:0-58030 GCA_034641835.2 Pinus albicaulis
CTCTCTCTCTCTGTGCACGATATAGAAAAGAAACTATAATCTATTTCAGTTATACAGTACTTCCTAGAACTCACATATTAGGGGGAAATTGTTATCACTGGAAAAATCGTACAACAGAAGATGACATTAATTAATTTCAAGCCAAAGGATTTACATGGTAGGAAGACATTATGGAATCAAGAAAGTATATAAAATCTCTAAGGTTTTGAGAAAAACAAATTTGAACTAGTATTAAATGTTGATTACGCACTTTATCCTTAGAGAAGAGCACTTTGCACGTGCATTTTTACTTGATAAGTGCACATTCTGGGGAATTGGAAAGAATTTCTTTGGGACCACACAAAGCAAGGACAAATTTCTCCTTACATGAAACTACCTAAGGACTGACCACCGTGCCTCACCCGACACACTATGTGAGCACACAAAGGAATATTTAGAGCACACAATGGAATCATACCTCTCCCTTGGGTCACCATCCACCATGTACCAGGGGAGGGAAGGAGTATTTAAAATACCCTATATAAAGCCACCATGAGATGAAGAATGGGTGATCGCATTGTTATGCTGGCTAGAATTGCCCAAGCAATACCAGCAGTGTGTGACTTGGAGCTGGAGATAGAGGGGACTCGATTGTTGGCCACCCAACAATCTGTTAGAAAATTATATATAACAGAGCAATGCAACACATAAAATATGCGGAAAACACAAGCAAACTAAACACATAAAACCAGAAAGACACAAATATACGTGGTTCACCTAGTTTGGGCTATGTCCACCCGGAACAGCCAGTGCTTCCTTTCTATTATCCAGCAAAATGAAGAGACACAACCTATAGCAGATCTGTTGTAATATCCTCTGTTCTCTCTCACAGTCTCCCTATCTGTTTCTCGCTCTGAGAATACACATACAATCCATAGCCACAATACAATACCCTCATACAAAGTGAGGGGTTGCCTTATAGGGAAAAACTAAATCCAATTCTAACTTCTACCGTCGAGATGGTTTGCCTAATGAATGGCCAGGATGACTAGAAATTAATATAATTTTACAAGGAAATTTTACATATGTTTTTATCTTGGGGGGCACATACCCCCCCGAAACCCCCCACCGGGGGGGCTCCATAAGAGTAATTCGCACCCCCTGGACCCCCCGGTTAGCATTTATTTCGGGCAACATTTGCCACCATTAGATACGAGGTGCATATTTGTGATACAAAATAAACAAGATAATCGGGCTCCACAACACGGTCTCGGTCCATCACGGCGCAAAGAGGCACAAGTAAACGAGCTTGGAAAAACAACATCCGTGCATCGAGACCTAGAACCATTGTCTAGGGGCCCTTTGGAAAGTGGGTAAAATTTCTTCTCCATATCAAACAGTTAATAAGAAGACGCCTAGAACCATCATTTTCATTATTATCATTTTGACTCTCTTCAATATCTTCTGTATATTTTTGTTTTAGTTTTTAGTTTAATTTGAGCATACATTTGCATACTTTTTTCTCTAGATTCTATGCTTTTGAGCTCCACCACTTTCTACCTATTACCAATAGTTTATAGGGGTAGACCACACCCCTTAAACTAGTGCAATTTCTTACACCTGTGCGTCTAATCCACCACAACATAGGGGTAACCATTCCTAGTTGAAAAAGGGGTGGAAGATACACCATGAGAGGAATAAGGTCCTAGTGGTAGAATCGGTGACTACCATCGGGTTGTGGAGAGGTGGTTGCTGGAATGTTGAGCTAGACCACTTGTACCAAAAACCCGAGATGATTATATTATGCAAAAATTCGACGATATGGGGTCAAAATAATGCGGGGGAGATATGTGATGCAGGAGCATCAAGGCCATTTTTCATTTGTAAATATGTTAGAAAAGGGAGTGTGACATTTTTATTATTTTATTAATTAATTTGTTATTTTTAATAAAATAGGAGATAATTTGGAAAAGTGAGAAGATTTGTAAATATTCTTTTATTAAATAAAAGGATATGAGAGAAATAGTTTAGGAGCAAAATTAGAGATTAGGAATTCTATGTATGGGACTTTGTTGATTCCACACCTAAAATATAGATTAGTTGAGGATTAGGTGGAGAGATATTTTGAGTGAATTAAATGCATTATCTATGTATAAATATGAGTGGTTTTTGAGAGGAAAATACACTTGAATGGTTGAAGAGAGAGTAAGGGGGTGAGTAGAAAGCGGGTTTCTACTTGCAAGCCTTCGGGCGATTGTAAAGGGCCACAGATCTCGAATATCTGGCCAAGAAGAGTTTGTAAGGTATTTTGTTCTGTTCAGATTATATATATTGTGTGATTGATAAATTTGTCTTGATCTTGATTGGATCGATACCATTGAAGTTGTTGAGATTGTGCGCATAGCTGAAAGGTATGTTATTTACTGTATTGATCCTTGGAATGATCGATTCCGCATAAAAAAGATCAAAATCGAACTTCAATTATGAAATCGAAGTCAAGGAAATTGTGTTGAATACATAGCTGTGCAAATTTCAATGAATCTACGCAAGCACTAAGCTCAATAGAAAAATAATGAATGAATCAAAGGTTAAACCTCCGTTTTCCAGAGTGATGGAATTAAAAGAAATTGTTTTATTGTGAATGGCAATGTCCAACACTAAATTGAGCCTGCATTCTCTGCGTAGGGGTGAATTTTTGAGTTCTATTGATTTGTGTAATCTTGAATGGCTGGCATGTATGAAAGGGCGCAGAATCCAAGAAGATGTTTGTTTTATGTTTAAGAAGTGTTCTACAGTAATTTGACATCTGAAATCGCTTGGCAAGATCATTGAACAGTCAGCGCTGGAGAACTACAGAAATATAAGTCTGGCAAATTCGTTGAAATGCAGCGTTGAGGAAATTGCAACGTTGTGAAGAGAGAGCAATAACCATAAAGGGTTTCATTCATGAATTGTCTTTGCAGAACAGAAATCAAGTGCAGAATATAGGTTTATAACCAAAGGGTAACGTGGTTTTAAAACCCAGTTTGACTATCCATCAATTGAAGGTTCTTTGCGTATTTGTTCTGCGTAAAGAAGATTAGTACAGAAATGTGATAATGCAGTGTAAAGGCGGAACGATGGTGGATTGTATAAACCAGAAGCGTTGGCATTTAAACAAACCAGTTCGAATCTGATCAGATGTTGAAAGCGTAAATCGGTGAATGTGAACAAGGCGCTGTTCCTTTGGTTTTGGTTTGTTATAAATGTAAGCGGTGAACAGTAAGTTAAAATGCAGGGTTGTTTGATTGGGTCTTTTTTTAAACCGGTTCATGTGTTTATTAATTGAATCAATTGCAGAATTAACACAGAGTAGGCACAACATTTAAATGGTAATTGTATTGATGCATTGAAGAGTAAGTAGACTCTGCGTTGAGTTTTGTATAAATGTTGCCAGTTTTGAACTGAAGCGGTATTAATACAGCCCAAGTGTAATGTGTTAAGCTTTGAACACATTCAGAAGTTGTAGTTTTATTGAACTGTTATATCTTCCAGATCATTGAAGTTGAACACAATATGTATCCATTGTTGGATGGACAGGTATGAAAGGTTGGAATTGATCAAAACCTAAGTTTTTATATGAATTGTCATTTTCATGAAGTGGGAAAATTAATTGGTAAGGTGCGCTTATAATTGGAACTTGGTTTTGTATTAAGTTCAAAGGCGAAACCTTGTTATGAGGCTTGGTTTGTATTGAGTCCAGATAGAATGTTAAGAATTAAGCATGGGAAGAGGCATAAGCGCATGGACTAGAGTTATGATTTGAAATTTATTCCAATTGTGGAATATTTGAACTCACATTATTATTGGGTTTGATTATGGGAGTATTTGAATATTAAGCTGATTGACAATTTGATGCTTGAGAAATATTACTAAGGTTTTATAACCATAAATGTGAAAGATAGCTTCCGCAATTGAAAAGTGTATGAAATTGCCAGATTGGAGTGTTAAATTGGGCAGTGATTGCAATGCATTCTTAAATGCATAGTCTTATTGAAGATTCTGGGGTTTGCAGGCCCTGCCTGCATCCCCATGGATTGCACCAAGTAAGATAGAATATTTATAGACTCAGGGTGCACTCATGGGAGTGCGACTAATTTCTTGTTGACCATCGAAGATATGATAAATGCGGGCGAGGGTCTGATACTTCGGTTTGTAATATGTCAACTGATCAATAGTGACGATCTTTCCATAATGTGGAAAGCACATCTTACGGTGAACCGTTGATGCAAAAATAGACATCACATAGGTATAGCTACGACCCAAGAGTATATTCTAATCCAAGGGGGCATCAATGACTTCAATGTCAACAAAAACAATATTTCTTGCAGGAGTTATAGGACAATTGATGTGCATGCCAAGGGGCTGAGAAGGGTGATCATCCCAAGCATGCAAAGTGATGGTGGATGGGTCTAAGTCAGGTGATCCAAGTTTGTAATTCCAAACAGAAGCAGGCATCATGCAGGTGGATGCACCCTTATCAATCCTACATCACAAGACATTGGCATTACGAATCTTGACTGATATTTGGAAGGAGACAATTGAAGGTAGGTGGGATGATCTAATTTTTCAACATCAAAGATGATCAAAAGATCATATGAAAGATAGAAAATTCCCAGAGCATATAATAGATCTTTTTGTTGTGATGGGCATGACTGGAGGACTTCTAGCATTGACATGGCAGCAGGAGACTGCACTAAGTGACTACTATGTTGTAGGTGTGGGACGATTTGACAGAAGTAGAATTTCAGTGTAATGGACCTTTAGGGATCTTGGGAATGACCTCTGCCCATGGCTGAGGGATCTGTATGGAAGAATTGAATGTTGAATTGGACTCTGTGGAAAATTTTCTTTGGGACTCGGTTGCTGATGAAGCAGGTGGCTTTCCATATTGGAGCAACCGAGTCTGAAGGTTGAGATAAGTAGTATTAACCTCTTCAGAATTCATCATGAGAATCTCATATTCATGGGTACCAAACTATGAAGGTTGAGGGGCGGCCTGAACTTGAGGGGGTTGGGAAACCACATGTCCTTGCTGAGGGAAAGGATTAGCGAAAATAATTGGTTGAACTGGCACAATATTTGGAGGTGCAGAAGCAGTAGCTTCTTGTCCTCTAGATGCTACTTGTGCTTCCCACAACTGGCGCATCTGGGGTAAAAGGGGATAATCATAGAGTATAATGGCCATGGACACCACAACAAGAACAAGGCCTGTTCGTATGAAGAGGCATTTTCTTCTTGGGCTAATCGACCTATTCTTGCTTGTTAGTGTTAGGTTGGTTCCATTAGCATGCATTTGGTTGATTACCTTGGTGCCCTTGATTACCCTATGCTAGTTGGTTCTATTTTCCTTTCCTCTTTTTCTTCGAATTGAGAGGATTAATCACGCTCTGCTATGCATACACCTGACTCTGAGGGGGAGGTGGCTGCTTTGGCAGAGGTTGAGAAGGAACGAGAGGCTGGGGTGCTAAGGTTGAAGGGGCTGGAGTACCAAGCTGAAAATATGTATAGAAAGGAGGTTGAGCAACATTGTGGTAAGAAGGTTGAGAAACAATTGGAACTAGAACTGGTTGATGCATTGAGGCAAATACATAAGGCATGCTTTGTCCTGGATACATGCTGCTGAGAGGGGGAAAAGTGCTAGTGGAGTCAGCCCCTCCATTAGGGAAACCATAACCAATGGGAGGATGATTATATAAATGTAAAATAGATCCAATGATACCATTGGTAATGTCATATACCCTGGTGTGTTGGCACCACCAGGTCTAGGAAGATCTCATAAAATGCTATAAACATAACCAAATTGGGCATAATTCAAGTCATATTTCAACGTGACTTGGAGAGCTTCTTCCTCGATCTGAGGAAAGTGAGACGTGAAATATTTACCAATAGAAGGAAAAAGAGTAATGAGAAATGAATCCATATAGACACGATCATCGAATGTAGGAGCTTACATAAGCTCCTCCTTCTATGCCATTCTTTGACATGGTCAGAAAGGCAGGTAGCAGAAGTTTGATGGAATGTGGCTAACAACTTGGTACTGGTATCATATTGAAGAGGTAGATGGAAATAGGACAAAAATGCTTTAGCAAAAGTCACAAAAGTGGAATGTGTGGCATCGGTCTAGTCGACATACCACTTTGCAGCTTCTCCAATGAGCGTACGTTGGAATAATCGAAGATGGATGGAGTCATCAGTGATATAATTGGATAAAAACTATATGTGAAAGGAGTGGAAGTGATTGGTAGGGGTCTCTCCAGTGTTTCTTTCAAACTTAGGAATGTCTGAAGGAAGCTTAGTTGGCATAACAGGCCAACCTGGATTTTGGAGTATAGGTTTGTTAATTAACTGGATAAAATCAGAAAGGCTTAAACCTGCCATAAAAGGGACTAACACAGTAGCCTAAATGGTTCTGGTAGCGGCTTTGCTAGAGGCAGATCAAGTATTAGGGTTGGGACTACCACCATATTGAGAACTAGCACCTACATTGGTGCCTGACATTGTGAAATATTGAGTTGGAGGGGAACCGGGCTAGGAATTAGAGGAAGGACCCATTTTACTAAGATGAGAGTCGGTATGGGGACTCGCCAGAGGATGAACTTAGACCCTACGCGGTCGAGTAAATTTTCTTAACAGAAACTGAGGATGAAGGCCTAAGAGTCTTTGGGATAAACACCTTTGGAGTGCAATGATGAGAAGACACAAGTGACCCAATAATTAAGAGTGATTAACAAAGGCTTAGTGGGGCAAATAAATTAATTACGATGTTTATTTCTTGGCTTGGCAGTGTAAGCCAAGTGCTCTTTGCTTTAGGTATGCATGTGTGTATTTAGTGCAATGATTTTAATTAAGTGTAGAATTTTGTATAAATAAAAAATAAAAAATGTTGAATAATTGTAAGTAAACTGAAATGATAGTAGAATCAACAGCTAAAGATGCACAAATTCAACCCCAACAAAAGGCTTCCAAAATAATTTTTCTAAGAGGTGGGAAAAATTGACTCAAAACACAAAAAATGACCAAAAGATATAAGGTCTAAGGGACAGGGATCTAATGACTCAGATCTACTGGAAAGAGGTGCAGAAAATAACAAGAAACCAGAGGGAAAACTTCTCCAAAATGGGAGGCAACAGGTTAAAAACCTACGAGAAAAAAAGGGAACCCTATGAAAAATACTAAACAAGACTCAAGAGGAAGTTTTGGATGGAATCATAACCGATCTAAAAGTATCTGAAAGAAGGATAGATCAGAACCTAAACAAAGGCTAAAAGCGCTGAAAAATCTCAGACTACCTACTCAGCTAAACCACTCCTAGAAAGGTGGAAGCATACTGAAACCCTTTGGGGCCCAGTACTACTTCAAGAAGACAAGCGAGGCATATCCGGGCCTAATACGGGCTAAGAGAGGTCAGAAAATTGTCAACGGTGCTTCTAGAAAACCCTAACAGTCATAGAAAAAATTCCAGGTAAAAAGTTGTAGCTCACACATACGGCACATTTCATTTTGAAATCGCGGTTTTACTGCCCCCATAGGTGTGACTTGGAAGCTTCAATTCGGAGGTTGCGGGATGAGAAAAGTGTGAGCTGCAATTTTGGGATCCTTGGGAAATAGGTTGTGGAAACATTTGTTGTCTACGGCGCGACGATACTGTTACCTACAAAAAACACCCGAGAAACACCCCAAAGTTAGAACTTTTAATGTTTTTATGGTATAAAAGGTGGAAAACAACCCATTAAGACACTAAAAATAGCTGAAGAAAAAAACTAGTTGCTGAAGCAACTAGTCATAGAGGAATCTGAATAAAACCGAATGGAGTTGCCAATTGTTAGAATGAATTCTTAACGCAAGTTTAAAAAAATAAATCACTTTAGTTGTGTGTGAAAAACAACCCTAATAAGAAATATGGTTTCTTAACTTCCTTAGATCTAAAATAGATAGGCGAAACAAATGCAACAAAAACCTAGATCTATGGAGTAAAATAATTTAAATAGTAAAAAGAAATAATATTTTCTCCAAATATCCAATGGAGAAGACAATACATATCAATAATTTTATATGTATTAGCACCTGGGAAGGGAACAAAGAATGATGTTACCAGTCCCCATGAATAGGATGGATTCTTGGCTATCCTCAATGCTTCAGATCCATAATTTTATCTCTCTTAATAGTGTAGAAAACCCCAAACGTGTTGAACTCTACAGGAGTTCAAGAAGAAAAAATAATAATAAAAGTTATCAAAGTATGACTATGACAAAAGGATCAAAGTCCGACCATGATAAAAGGATCAAAGTTAAATAACAAATGGAAAACCCTCCTATTTATAACAAAGTATTGAGTTAACCTTGATAATGGTGCATAATAAAATATTAGTAACCAATATTTAGATTTAACTACTTGAAATATTTAACTATATTTTGTTGGAGGTAAAAGGAATTTAAATTGGTTAAATTCCTTTATTTAGAAATAATAAATAAATAAATGATTTATTTATCATTTCAAGGATGGGGTTAAGGAATAATTTAACAAGTAATGATTTGTTTGATTATTTCTAGGTGATTTAGTCAAATTTAACAAGGAATAATAATTAAATAATGATTGAATTAATTATCCTTATAGAATAATAAGATAAATAATGATTTATCTAATTATTTCTCATTAATTGGGTTAAATATGATGAGGAATACTATTTAAACAATTGTTTAATTAATTATTCCTAGAGGAAAATGAAATAAATAATGATTTATTTAATTATTCCTCATGGGCTTTCCTATTTGAACCAGAAATAACTTAATAAAATGTGGTTTATTAAATTATTTCTCATAGTGAAAGCAATTTTACTATGGTAAAATTGGTCTTACATGGTGTAATTATGTCCATTGAAATGTAAATGGTTAGATGACCAAAAATTGGTGTAAGAAGAGGGATATAGGAAAAAGGTATAAGGGGAACAAATTTCAGGGGTAAGAAGGAAAAATATAAATGGGACAAGAAATTATATGAAGAATAGGAGAAGCATTCATCCTAGGGAAAAAAGAGAAGAAGAAATAGAGGGAAATTTTTGAAAATGGATAAGAAGAAGCAAAGAGTATTTACCTTAAGTAGTAAATGTATCTATCAAATAATGTTGTGTCCTAGATGAATTAAATGCAATGGGAGTCTTGTGTTAATTACATAGAATTTTTCATGCCTTTTTCCCTAAAATTGGTCAGAGATGAGTTTCTTTCGGTCTTTCTGCTTCCACCAAAAGTCCTTGTAGAAACCTACTTCTTCTCAGTGACAAATTAGTGATATATGAAAATCAAGTAGCATCCCATTTTATTTCCAAAAAATAATATGATCTACTAGTGATCAAGATGGTTTTTAAGAAGAACCTTACATGATTGTGCCAATACGCTGGTTTTCACATTCATGTGTTTTTATTTATTTTTTATTTTTTATTAATTTATGAATTTTTCTCTTTTTTTATATATTTATTAGGAAAATATTAAATCAAAAACTCACAGTAGTCTAGTATCCCCAACTACCATCTTCAAATATGATTGTTGTTGTACCTTTTCTATGAAATCCTCATGAGTGGTGGGATGAAAATATATTTTGAGTCTATGCCCATTTACGAAGAAAACAAATTTTCATCCATCATTGGTCTTAATTTCTACCGCTCCATTCTCGAAAACTTTTACTACTTCATATGGATCAATCCAATGTGTACAAAGTTTGCCCTTAAAATTTTTAAACTTCGAATCATAAATAAGTACCTAGTTAACTGGCTGGAGCTGCTTTGTCTTGATCAAACTGTCATTCCTTTTACTACATTGTTGTTGCATCAAGATAGTTTTTTGAATGATATCTCTTCTAATTTCATCATGTTCATTCAACTGCAAAAAGCGTTGATGCTATGCTTTCGAGAGATCCAAACCCAGTTGGATTTAAGTTCTAAAGGTTTTAATCTAGAATTTGATTGACAACAAGACCTTGTTCCCATACACCATCTCATAAGGTGTATGACTCGTGCTATTCCTCTAGGTAGATTTTTAAGCCCATAATGCTTCTAGTAATATATTTTTCCAATCTTTTATATGAATATTCACTATTTTGGTAAGAAGGGACTCGATTACCTTGTTTGTAGATTCTACCTGGGTGTTTCCCTATGGATGGTACGGTGTCGATTTCCCATGATGAATTTTGTATTGATCTATAATTCATTTTACCAGATTAGGAAAAAAAATGAATCCCATTACCAGTAACAATTTCTCTTAGAACACCAACTGGAGTAAACGTTTCATTAAATAGAAAATCAATAGCAAATTTTTTAGTATCAAAAGGAACAACTCTAGCTTCTACCCATTTTTTACAAAATTTGTTCAAACCAAGACAGGTCTTTTATTCAAGGATGTTTGTGTTATCGGTCCCACAAAATCAATGGCCCATTTTTCAAAGGGTTCTAACATGACTTGAGGACACAAAGGCATCTCATCAGATTGATCAAGTTGACCCATTATATGACAACTATCACAATGCTTAACATATTGACATGCCTAAACAAGGAAGGATAAAATTAGCCAACATGGGGAATTTTTTATGTTGTTCTCTTTTCATCGAAAATGGCCCATAAAAGGCTCATCATGGCTATCTGTAAAAATATAAAAACTACATCTTCTCTTGCGCATTTATGGATAATGATGTCAGGTCTAATGTAGAAGAGGTCTCCTTAGATCTAGGCATATGAGGAATTTTTTTGAATGATCTTTCGCCTCTTTCGAGCAGATATGTGTGGTGGTTATTTTCCTTTGACATGATAATTAGCTATGTCAGAAAACCATGCATATTTTGTTGGAACAAAAAAAATGTATTTATCAGGAAATGATTCATCTATGGGAATTTCTTGACTAGGATTATCTAATCTAGAAATGTAATCAACTACTACATTTGATTTTGTTGACCTATCAATTATATTGACATTTAATTCCTATAGTAAAACCAACCACCTGATTATCTCATCACTAGTTAGAGGTTTATTCCTAAAATATTTCATGGTAGAATGATTGGTTGACAGGGTACCCCTCGATTGAAGATTTTGATAAAGACTCCATAGATCATGGAGTAAAGCGTGTATCGTGGAGCTATGTTGGATTCTTAGGGTCTTTGGGGTGGGTAAAAGCCCCTTATTTTGTAAAAGGATGACATAATTTTGTATACCTTGAGCTCTTCCCATGGTTTTTAAACCATGGTATTGTAAAAGAGAAGAGTATATAAGGATTTTAGGTCAGTCAATGAATCATATAACTCATGATAGAATGCACTTGGATGTAGTGTTATTTTTAGTTTGTATTCTGGTGTTTTCAGGGAAAGGGAAGGCTCCTTCTACTGAGTGATTTGAGACCTTAGAAATCCCACAAATCAGTGCACAGGCCCCTGCAATTGAGTGCACAGGGCAGAAAGGGTTGTATTAAGAAGATGTGAGTAACAATAGAATAATTTGAAGACATATATGTGTTCTAATTTTATGTATTTTATTTACCTGTATCTTGATATCATTTTTGTTGCGTTAATGTTTTTTATACATAATTTCATTTCAAAGTCTTATTTATGGGTATTTATGTTGTTTTATGCTTGTTAAAGTAAAATTATGCAATTTGCTATATATTTTAGTGAAGTGTTGAAAAATGATTGTATAATTAGCATAGTTGTTTCGCAAAGCTCCATTAAGTGTTGAAAGGAAGTTAATCCCTAAATCCACACTCTGTAGTCCCTCTCAACGCAAAAAACTAGTTTTAACATCCCCCTATATGTCCTTGGGTGAGGCTTCGGTCTACACAGTAGATCGTTGTCGAAAGGGCCAGTAATAGTGCATTTTGTTGGTTCTTACAGCCATATATGAACCAGGGTCTAAGCCCCATGAATCCAACAAATCATTCCATTTTTGGGACCGAGATCTAATTGAGGGATATGTGGATGTGGTATCCATCTAATAAAGTGATTCCAGTCTGGGTAGATCTGAAAAAGTGTGAATTTGTAGTGCAGGAAAACAAAAATCCATGTATATCGACTGAGAAATGGTTGTAGAAGTGTATCTTCATAGGTCAGCATGAGATATTTTTCTCATCATTTGCTAGTGATATGTATGAGTGGTTATTAGGTCTAGCTGAGAAAATGACCCATTTCAAAAATAGGCCTACTGCATGGACTCCAGAATTGATCAAGCAACTATAGGGAAATCAAAATCATATCGCAAGGGTTGTTGATTATTGGAGCGATAATATCCGTGGATGTTTTATTATTGAGTTTGTGATTGATACATTTGTTTCCTATAGCGAAGCACAGCACACATTTTTTAAAGGCCAGCAAGGTAAGTTATTGAACTCGTTGAAGCTTTGGATTAAGATTATATTGTGTGAAAAGGGTGTAATAGAGATGCTATCAGATTGATGTTCAGAGGAAATAAAACTGGAACTACATGACACGGTAATAGATTTGGGGTAGATCGGGATAATTATGTTGATTCTGAGTATAGTCCACTATTTTTGTTTGAAATAAAATAAGGATAAAGAAGCCCTACTACACCTATAAGTGCGTCGATAAAGTTTGGAGATCATTAGAGCACTGCTGGAATTCAACAACCTTCCACTCCCGTCACAACCCATCCCCATATTATTCCTCCACCTCCACCTGAATCTCCACCTCACCCATTTACCTTGGCTTAAGCACCCAATATTCCTGTTTCTAAGGTATCAGATGATCCCGAGTAGTTTTGGTTTGTTGCAAAAGCGATATGGAGATCAAAGAACATCACTAATGAGAATATGAAGAAAGCACAGTTGGTCACAATGCTGTGGGACAAAGCATTGTCTTGTTATATGAAATACTCCTTTATTAACCAAAATTCCACATTAGCCCAGACAAAGGTTGCATTGAATGTTGAATTGAAGAAGTCAAAGTCGTAGTCCCAATGTATTATGGAGATCAAAGAGATTAAACAATTGGTCATTGAAACTATGTGGGAAGTAGATCAAATATTTACGACACTACTAAGCCAAATAAATTTCAGGATACCTGATGAACACCATAAGGAATTTTTTATCACTACATTGTTACCAGACCTCATATTACCATTGTCATAGCATAAGATTGCAACCCAAGCTGAAGCATTGGAGATTGCGATGAAAATAAAATCTTCGATGGTAGCAGATACCAATATTGAGGTTCAACAAATCCAAACACAGTTGACGAGCTTACATATGGAACTCCAACATTTGAAGACATTTAGATGTTTGGTGCATAAAGTGAAAACTGGAGGGTCACTATAAGGACCAGTATCTTTTTTTTAGAGACTATTTGGGTGTAGGGATGCCAAGTCCATTAAAGCCTAGACTAGGTGTTATATCAAGTGTGGAACTAGATGTCTGGTGTAGGTTATGTGAAGTTGTAGTATAACATTCCATAGACTATTGCCGTCTACTGAAAAAGTACATTTGGTCGCCAAAACAATTGTTTTGTAATTTTTGTAGCTTGATGGGACATGATGAAAATAACTACCAAATCTATGATCTGATGATGTAGCAGATTCATGGAGCGTACATAATACTAGTCAAATATTTTGAAGATCCAGGTTCACCAACAACGTGCGGAGTTTTCCAAGGCTGATGGTGTGGCTGAGGAAGAGGCGTTGGTCGAGGCCGTAGACAGATCATATGTTACAACTGTAGTCAGCATGGACATTTTGCAAGGGATTTTCAGAATCCTACTGCAATTTCCCATAAGTATTATCATTCATTTGATCATGAAATTGAAGATTTTCCCGTATTATTGTCTAAAATGTAGGGAAAGAACAATGAGAAGCCTACCTGGAACATACAAATTTTGAGGGTTGAACCACGCGAGGAATATACAAGTGTCAACATAGTGACATATAGTGTTGTAAATATCGGGGAAGATAGCATGGAAGGAAAGAGACCTATGGGCGATACATGGGTCTAGAAAGTTGGATACAAGAATGTCGAGTTCAATGTATAGCACGAATGAGAAACCCTCATGGAAGAAAAGAATAATTTTATGGATTCTAGAGATTTTACATCAAAAGAGCAGAGACAATTGATTCCACTAAATAATAAACCTAAGGAGATTAAAAAACCAAAGGAATTTGATTCATCCATTCCGAAGTCATTTTTAAAGACATGTATGAAGATGATAAGGGATTAGAATGTTGTGGAAGGACTATAGGAGCTAATTGAAAAATACGCTGGAAAAGAAGAACCACAATTGGAACAACATGTAGTAAACAAGGTCTACAAAAATAATAAGAGAACCGATATAGAAATGTAGTTATTTGTGCAGATCGACGATTATGAAATGGTCCAAGTCATCGTTGATATTGGATAATATGCTAATGTTTTTCCCAAACAGGGATAGGAACGAGAGGAGAGACGAAAGCTGCAATGGTCACCGATTCAGCTTACAATGGAAAATCAACAAAAAATCATTCCTATGGGTGGATTGATTCTCTTTAGAAAGTTAGAGCAATAGTATTTTGAATTACCATTGAGCCAACAAGTTTGGTACAACCTAATTTAGCTGCACAGTTGGAAGAAGCATGATTCAGCTTAGAATGGATAGTAATACGTATGATAGCAATATGTATCCTAAGGTGATGATAGCAATCTATATCCTACTTTTCTTGGATTTGATTGGTTTTATAATATAGATGCCATAATGAATACGAAAAATAGACAGATGTGTTTGAGAAGAATGGTACAAGGGTCGTTGGGCCTTTGGACCCATCTGAAGGAGTGAAATACACAAAACTTGTCCATAATTAATATGGAGATGTTGATATTGATTATATATATATATATATATATATATATATATATATATATATAAGATCCCTGCGTAGGATGAAGATTGAATCAATCCTACTATTGATGGCAAGATAAGTTGGAAGCACGACATCTCTTTTTTTTTCAAACTACGATGAAGAATTAGAGCACTGGAAGAACCGATTGCATGAAGTTTCCACTAAGCAATGCAATAGAGTTACCAAATCGCTTCGCTACATCACATCAAAGGTACATGAGTTTCCCTTCTATGATGGAACTTAGAGATGTTGATTTATTTCTTGATACATTTTAAAACAAGGTTCCCAAAGAGCAGTGATATGAAGATATGGGATTTTCTTTGAGGTCCACCTCATGCAGATGGTGGGGTGCACATAGAGATGGCTTAGGAGTATGGAAGGAATATTGAAAATTGATGCAACTTAGGTTTGGTCATGTAAAAACTAGTATCATGGAGAAGTACAATGGTAGGGATTATCCTCATGAGAATTTGACTCATTGGATTGTAGCCTGGGGTGAGGAAACTCCAACCGAATGGGTGCATATATTATTTCATACCTTGGATATGATACCTCAGTAGTGGTATATTGGAATGGAGTTATGCCATGACAACACTGATTGGTATGAGATGACATAAGGTTTGTTATTAACTTATAACTTTGAATATGGTTGGGATTTCATTAATGATTCTCTTTAGAAAGTTAGAGCAGGAGTATTCTAAATTACCATTGAGCCAACGATTTTGATACAACCTGATTCAGCTGCGCAGTTGGAAGAAGCAAGAGAATTTTTAAATATGACTAGGGAGGAAGGCGAGGAGGATCTGCATAATGTCAATATTCCTATGTCAAAAAGGAAACACAAGGTTGAAAGTCCTTAAATAGAGATGTCAGATGTATCACAACCTATCAAGACTCAGCAAGTCAGTAAAGGCTTAGAAGTAGAGCCCAAATTCACGAATATTGGAGACTATTGGCACGATGACATGGTGAGAAAGGTCACTGAATTTTTGCATGAGTACCAAGAGCTATTCCTTATGAATTTCTCTGAGATAAAAGTAATTATAGGAGATTTGGGACTTATGCACATCAATTAGAAGCTTAATGTGAAGCCAGTCAAGCAATTCCCTTACCTTTTGAACCCAAAATATAAAGAAAAATTGTGGGAAGAACTACATAAGATTCTTAGTGCTAGAAGTATTGAACCTGTAGAAGATTCTGAGTGGGTTAGTCCTATGGTGGTCCAAGAGAAGAAAAATTATTGAGAAATAAGGGTTTGTGTCGATATTAGAAAGATGAATGATGCATCTGTCGATGATCCGTTTCTGACACAGTTCACTAATGAAGTTTTCGATATTATTGGAGGGCAGGAATCCTACTTCTTTATAGATGTTTTCTCGGGATATCATCAAATCAGGATCGCATCAAAATATAGTAGAAATACCACTTTCGCTACTAAATGGAGACCATTTCAGTACACAATTATGTCATTCGTATTGAAGAATGGTTCAACAATATTTTCCAGAGTCGTCATGGTAGAATTTAAAGAATATATCCACAAATTTATAGACGTGTATTTTGATGAATGGATGGTCTTCATACTTTGAAAGAAGGATGTCTCTATTCTACGCTTGATGTTGGATACCTGCCAGACATATCAAATCTCCTTGAACCTAAAGAAGTGTACTCTCTATGGATGATGCTTGGGCATACATGATATTATAGGAAGTTCATAAAGTCCTACGCACATATAACTGCACTGATGGAAAAACTATTGAAGAAATATTTCAAGTTCTATTGGGATGATGATTTCCAGAAGAGCCTCAATGTGTTAAAGGAAAATATGGTGAATGCCCCAATTTCAGTGTTTCCAGACTAGAATAAGGAATTCCATGTACAAGTTGATGCGTCCTACATAAATTTGGGAGTTGTGTTAGCATAGCCTGGAGAAGGAGATCTTGATCACCCTATAGTATTTGTGAGTAGGAATCTATCAAAGGCAGAGAGGAACTAATCCACCATATAATGAGAGGGACTAGAAATGGTCTATGCGCTACAGAAATTCAAACATTATTTATTAGGTGCGCACTTCAAAATTTTCACGGATCACTCTTCTCTGAAATACTTGGTCAACAAGGTTGTGTTGGGGGGGAATATTTCTAGGTTTCTATTCTTAATCCAAGAGTATGATTTCGAAGTGATAGTCAGGCCAAGATGTTTTAATGCAGGACTAGATCATTTGTCCAGGATCAGAATAGGCAAGGAACCTGGCAATATTGAAGAAGGGTTACCTAATGCACATTTGTTTGCTATTCGGGTTGTCAATAAGCATTTTATATATATCATTTAGTTTCCGACTATGGAAGTCACACTTGAGGAGTAAAATGCATAGAAGAAGAAAGAGCTATTAGTAAAGGCATAACATTTTACTCTAATTGCTAGAGACTTATACAACATGGGGGTTGATGAGATTCTGCGAAGATCTGTTCCTAAGCGTGAATGACACAATATTTTGGTTTGAAGCGCATGGTGAGAGTTGTTGGAGGTCACAATGTAGGAAAGGCCACTACATAGAAAATTCTACAAGTGGAATATGGTGGCCTACAATGCATAAGGATTCAAAGGAGTATTGTAGTGCTTGCGATGTCTGTCGGAGGACTATTATACCTTCATGAAAGGATGAAATCAAACTACATCCTCAAGTCACATTGCAAGATTTTTGATAAATGTGTGATTGAATTTGTGGGACTCGATTGGTCCACCTAGGAAGAAAACAGTGAACTGGTACATTATTATTGTGACATATTACCTCACTCGATGGGCTAAGGCACATCTAGTAAATAATTGTAGTCCGGATACAGTGGTGAAGTTTATTTTTTGAAATTTTTTTGTCTCAATTTGGTTTCCCAAAGATCTTTATGAGCGACAAAAGGGTACACATTTCTTGAAAAAAATTATTTAAGCATTAATTGTAGAGTTTCAAATGCATCACCAAAAGAGTATGGCATATCACTCTCTGGAGAATGGAATGATGGAGGCCTTAAAAAAAAATTGGAGAATTCTTTGACTAAGGTGTGCAATGCCAATAGGGATGATTGGGATCTACACATTCTGTAGTTTTATGGGACTAAAGGACTACCTATAAGAATTTGATAGGTTATACTATGTTGAGCTTTAGTATATGGACAAGAAGTAGTGATGTTGATGGAATAGATTGTGCCTAGTCTCTACATTGTTGCGGTTAAAGATATGGAAAACAAGGATATTATGGTCACAAATATTGGAGAAAATTCTCATGCTAGAGGAAGATAGGTTCATCATTGGCTTTTCTAAACAAGTGTAGAGGGAAGGGAAAAAATCCTCACACGACAGGAATACTAGGCAGAATATGTTGAAAGAAGGGGGCAGTTCTTATGACAACAAGAATCGTGAAGTTCTCGGATAAGCTGAAAACTACACTCATTGGGCTCCCTACATTGTCCAAAATGTCTCGGAGGGGGCATAGTTTAACGCGAGAAATATGAATGGTTAGTTTTTCCCTGGAAGTATCAATGGTAGCCGATTGAAGTTATATAAGGATGAATCCACCCCTTAGGGGTTCACATTGACAAAGTTGAAAGAGAGCATGGGACTATAAACTACTTGATCCGGATTTATGCAGGAACACAACAAAATAAACATATAACCATAAATACAAATATGAAATGGAAAAATCACTTCATTTCATTAATATCAAAGAACCGAAATTTTCTTATAGACAAGATGGAAATAAAATAGCTAGGTGCCTGTAGCTATCTCTCCGAGAAGAGATGTTGCAGCTATAGGCCTTTTGAAATGAGTTACAATGAGGCTCGAGGGCCTATTTATTATTTATAAGTAATGGAAAATCCTAAACAACCAAAACCCTAACCCTAGGAGACGAAGCGCCAAAAGTATGGGCCCCTGTTTGGGTAAATCTGTTTCAACTTCCCAAGGACGTAACTTTGGCATACAATCTCTCGTTTGACGCGTACCATACCTCATTAGAAATATCTATCCAAGGAATACAAATTTCAAGTGGGAAACATTGGTCCATGGACTCATGTTGCTCCCCATGTTCAAAAAACGTCATTTAGGGCCTCAAATCGGCCCTCCGAAGTTCGGGACCCAAAAAATGACTAAAAATAGTAAGTTGTGCAGTCGAAACGAAAAAACAGAAAGAGACAATGGTGGGGCCCCAAGTGGAATAGGAGGGTGACCACCAATATCCACCGGATCATTCCTCCCCCCCTTTAGGGAAGTAATGGTCCTCATTGCGTTAAGTTCCTCCAGGAGATGAGGAAACTACGTTGAACTTGGTCCTTGGTGAACCACTTTCCTTGGTGCAAGAGTTGGGCGGCTTTGACAACTCGATACAGATGGATCTTACGTTGGGAAAGTGTTCTTGATTTGCATGTCCATGATACGATCCGCGGTGGCCTATTCCATGCGATGCGGGTTTAACCTCGCTGGTGTAGTTGTTCGCAATGTCGTAGGTGTCCAGATAGAGGTGGGAAGTAAGGATGAAGGCGGTCCCACATTGAATACCGGGTGCAGTGACCAAGGAATGGTGGAATACTAAGCTCGAAGGAATTTTTCCCCTACAGCCTTGGTGATGGTGTACGACCCATATCGGAGAGGGAAAAGCTTTGCGGTGGGGTCCAAATGATGCGCTCCTTCCGCAAATGTAGCCACACTTTTTTGCCCATCACGGAAGTTGTCGCACCCGATGTTGATCATGGCATTGCTTGTACTTATCATTAGCTCTATACAATATGTCATGAACCTATTAGCGAATGTGTTGAATGCGCTCAATGAACCTATTTTCTTTGTCAACTTTTGACTGTACATGAGCGTAATCGGCCTAAGTAGCCACAAATGGCATGGCTACGTCAATGGGACATAGTGGTCGGAATCCCAAGCCCACACGAAAGGGGCTATAGCCGATTGAGCCTGTGAAGAGCCCGGTTATAACTATGTTTTACATAGGGAAGGCTCTCGTCCCATGTGCGTGGATGCTTGGAATTGTACATGCGCGTAATGTGTACAATCATTCCGTTGACGACCTCTCTCCGGCCATCTCGTTTGGCGATGGAAAGTTGTGGACTTGGTGAGCTTGGTGTCCCAGCATTGACCAAAGGTTGGACCAAAATTTGCTCGACGAACCTACTATCCCAATCTAATATGATAGACTATGGGATCCTAAAGTGCACCCACACTTTTAAAGAAGAGTTTAGCAATGGCTTCTCGCCGTGATATTCTTCTCGCAGGGCCGCCATAATGGCCATCTTCGAGAATCTATCAACGACCATGAAAAACATAGTCATTTCCATGCTTAGTAGAAGGCAGGGACTCGACATGTAATCCATGGAGGTGGATTCCCAAGGTTGACTAGTGGTAGTTAGCAAAGTATATAGGCCTTGCTTCTTGATGGTTGGTTTGGCAATGGCATAGCAGGCGGATCCGATGTGCTAGTCGACATCCTTTCGAAGGTTCGGCCAATAGAAATTTCTTCTATAGTATTGCTACTATTTTCTCGACCCGAAATGCCCAAAGGACTTCGACTATAGTGTGCTTCCCATATGATCTTGGCATGCTCACTTGAAAGGAACACAAAGGTTTCCCAGGTGACATAAAAGTGCATCTTGGAGGTGAAAATTTGGAACTTGCGTACCCCCCAAGAGTGCCTTGTAAGTGTGGCCGAATTTTGGGTCACTCTCATAGAGAAGCGGCCAATCATAAGTCTCATGCCCACAAGATTTGACCACAGTGGTGAGCCCCACGATCGGTGGTCGGCTGAGGCAGTCTGCAACATGATTGGTGCTACCCTTCTTGTACTTGATGTTCAAATGAAACTATTGTAGATATGTGGACCACTTCTGATGGCGATCATTCTGCAACTTCCCTTGTGTCTGTATGAACTGCAGGGGCCGGTGGTCTGTGTGGATGATTGTTTCTTTCCCCAAAATGTAATGCTTCCATTATCGACAAGCTTGCACAATGGAATACATTTCTTTGTCATAGGTGGGATACTTGCGAACTGTCTCAGACAATGTCTCACTGTGATATGCCACTGGATGTCCCCGTTGAGTAAGAACTGCCCCAATAGCATAGTCAGAGGCATCTGTCTCGATCTCAAATGGCTGCTGCAAGTCTGGTAAGGTGAGCACTGGGGCAGAACAGAGGCGATTTTTCAATTCTTTGAATGCCTTCTGTTGAGGTTCTGACCAAAATAATTTTTCTCTCACTCCTCCTTTGGTGACTTGACTCAAGGGCCAAGTGATATGAGAGAATCCCAACACGAATCTACGGTAGAAATTAGCAAGACCCAGAAAGCTGCGAAGCTCCGTTATAGTGGTTGGGGCTGGCCAATCCCGAATGACTTGGATCTTGGCTGGATCCACATGCACCCCCCTTTCATCAATAATGTATCCCAGATATTGAACCTGGGTCATGCCAAAAGTGCACTTCTCCAAATTGGCACACAACTTGTGTTGCCACAGTGTTTGGAGGACTTGTCGGATGTGGTGAAGGTGCTCTTCCCAAGTCTGGCTGAATATCAAAATGTCATCCAAGTACACCACTACAAATGAGTTGGTGAATGGCCGCAAGATGTCATCCATCATCCTCATGAAGGTGGCGGGAGCATTCGTCAACCCAAAAGGCATGACTAGCCATTCGAAAAGG
Source organism: Pinus albicaulis (assembly GCA_034641835.2). Classification (NCBI taxonomy): domain Eukaryota; kingdom Viridiplantae; phylum Streptophyta; class Pinopsida; order Pinales; family Pinaceae; genus Pinus; species Pinus albicaulis. The sequence goes on from JAXQQM020064833.1 coordinate 21,554, forward strand.
CCTTCCTTGGCTTTGAAGGCCGTCTTCCACACATCGGAGGGTTCAATTGGTACCTGGTGATACCCAGACTTCAGGTCAATCTTGCTGAAATATTTTGCACCTTTGAGTTGGTCCAAAAGGTCATCAATCCGTGGGATTGGGTACCTATTCTGGACAGTGATCTTGTTCAGCGCCCGATAGTCAATACAGAGTCTCCACGTCCCATCCTTCTTCCGTACCAACACGATCAAAGCCCGGCATTAGAGCGCCAATAGATAGATCCATTGGGTAGAAGTGCACCTAGGTCGATCAACTGTGTGCTTAACCCATCAGCGAAAGAGGAACCCCTGTGGGTGAGGTGAATATTTCCTTGTACTCCTCCACAACCTTGTCCTTTTGTTTTTGTCGTGGAGAGGAGCCCTATTTGGAGGTCATGGCCATAGTCTTCTTCTTTCCCTAGGGGCGGATCATCAGGAAAACAAATTTCCTGGTTTGGGAAATGAGCTTACTGCATTGTTTTGCAGTAACCAAAGAGATAGTGGCAGGAGGTGGTACCTCTGGTATCCTGTACAACTTATTTCCCAAAGTAACAATAACAGCACGAGGTCGAGACTCATACATAGCATGATGCTTCCACAAGTATGGTTGTCCTAATAATACATCAGAAACATCAATAGGAGCAACGTCACATAATACCTCATCCGTGAAGGGCTTGATGCTATAGTGAAGGCGGCACTGCTGGCTGACGCGGAGATCTCGTCCTTGGTGAAGCCACCCGATGGTGTATGGATGTGGGTGAGCTGTGGTCGGCAAGCCCAACCGCTTCACGACGTCTGCTGAAATGAGGTTCTTTTGGCTCCCATTGTCGACAATGAACTGTACAGGGGAGCCCTTTACCCACATCTGGGAGTGGAAGAGACGTTCCTCCTCCTTTGGATCTTCCGGTTCCTCCTTCTGGACCTTTGTAGTGGCAACAGTGGTGTTGGGCTCCGCATCAATAATCTATTTCCCTTTTTCATTCCCCTTTTCAGGTTCTGATTCGGAGTCGGAGCATGCATCTGACTCAGAAGCCCTCATCTCGGCCACTAGCGACTGCTTGGCCCGACACTCACTTGTGTTGTGAGTGGAGCTCTTATGGAACTCACACCACTTTCCCGTGTCCTTCTTTGGCTTTGCGGTGTTTTTCTTTTCTTGTGGCTTCGATGAGTTGTCTTTAGCCGCCATGCCTTGGCTCGGTCCTTTGTTCTGCGGTTTGGAAGCACCTTTCCCTTGCTTTTGATTCGCAGATCCAAAGTCTCGCTTCTTCTGCTTGAATTTCTGCTCAATCTTGGCATCATACCGGTATGCCGTACCAAGCGAGGAGATGTCAAGGAACTCCATTTCCTCCCGAATGTATTTGTGTAGACAGCTGCGATACTTTAGCACCAGATGTTTCTCTGAATCTTTGATACCCAACTTTGTGCGCAGGGTATGGAACAGATTCGTCAGCTCATGCACATCTTGATCCCTTTGTTGTCGCAGCGTGGTCCATTGTATGTACTTGTCCTCATAGCTCCCCACGGGATAGTACTTTTCCTTGACGGCGTCTCGGAAAGAATTCCAAGTTGGTACGGCCGAGAACAGAGAGGGTTCTGTCTGGTCCTTGTTCTCACAGTAGGTTTCCCACCAGTCCTTAACATGGGGGGTAGCTTTGAAGAGTGCAAAAATAATCTTCTCCCGGTCTGAAAAGTCATGAACCGAGAAATATCCTTCTAACAGATTCAACCATTTATCTACAGCATCTGCCTGATTTTGAGGAGTTACCTCCTAGTTTGACAGAAGCGCATGGTGGAGTTGTTGGAGGTCACAATGCAAGAAAGGCCACTGCATATAACATTCTACAAGCTGGAATTTGGTGGCCTACAGTGCATAAGGATTCAAAGGAGTATTGTAGTGCTTGCGATGTTTGTCAGAGGACTATTAGACCTTCGCGAAGTGATGAAATTGAACTGCATCCTCAAGTCACATTGCAATATTTTGATAAATGTGTGATTGAATTTGTGGGACTAATTGGTCCACCTAGGAAGAAAACAGGTGAATGGTACATTATTATTGTGACATATTACCTCACTCGATGGGCTGAGGCACATCTAGTAAATAATTGTAGTCCAGATACAGCGGTGAAGTTTATTTTTTAAAGTATTTTGTCTCGGTTTCATTACCCAAAGATCTTGATGAGCGACAAGGGTACACATTTCTTGAAAAATATTATTTAAGCATTAATTATAGAGTTTTGAATGCATCACCAGAAGAGTATGGCATATCACTCTCGGGAGAATGGAACGATGGAAGCCTTAAAAAAAAAATTGGAGAATGCTCTGACTAAGGTGTGCAATGCCAATAGGGATGATTGGGATCTACAAATTCTTGCAGTTTTATGGGACTACATGACTACCTATAATAATTTGATAGGTCAGACTATGTTGAGATTAGTATATGGACAAGGAGTAGTGATGTTGATGGAATAGATTATGCCTAGTCTCTACATTGTTGCAGTTAAAGATATGGAAAACAATGATATTATGGTCCAAATATTGGAGAAACTTCTCATGCTAGAGGAATATAGGTTCATCATTGGTTTTCAGAAACAAGTGTAGAGAGGAAGGGAAAAATCCTCACACGACAGGAATATTAAGCAGAATATGTTAAAGAAGGGGGGCTTAGTTCTTTTGTATGACAACAAGAATGTGAAGTTCTCGGGTAAGCTGAAAATACACTCATTGGGCCCTTACATTGTCCAAAATGTCTCGGAGGGGGGCATAGTTCAACGCGAGAATATGAATGGTGATTTTTTCCCTAGAATTATCAATGGTAGTCGATTGAAGTTATACAAGGATAAATCCACCCCTAGGGGTTCACATTGACTATAAGGCCAAAGAAGAGTCTTAATGCTCCACATAGTTGAAAGAGAGCATGAGACTATAAACTACTCTTCCGAGGGGAGGCTTCATCAAAGTAGAAGTACTGGGTGGTATGTAGGAAGATGGAAAAGTTGGAGGGAACTATGCTGAAGGAAGCCACATAGTGCCCAAGAGGTGGGTCTGAAAAATTTCATCCAAAAAGTGACCATCGGAACCATAAAAATTGATTTGACAAGGACTTGGCCATCAAAAGGAGTGGGAGGGATGTATTTAATGGGAATATATGGGTGGATCTGCTACCAAATATGAATTTATGTGGCATATTTGAAGGAGATCATGGAGTTTGAATTTTAATTTTCTATAAATCAAGAATCCTGCTCCACATTCAGACACTTTGCGCTTTAAGAGTTTGAATTGGGATTTTGTTCCTACAAGAGAGTCGAGTGATTCCTGCATCTCATATTATAGTTTTGAAGTGATTGAGGAAGCTTTGATCAAAGCAGTGTTAGGGCACACAATCCAACCAGGTTTAGGACACACCATTATGGCTACATCACCAGCAAATGTCAAAGGGCCAAGGTCATTGAGGAAACAACCCACCACTGGTGAAGCACCCTCCAAAAAGTAGAATCTAGGGCTCCAAATGTCACCCAAGAAGAAAATTCCAAAGGAAGAGATGTGTAAGGTGATGCAGGATAGGAAAAATGAGCCTTTCGAGGTTGATTCAAAAGAGGAAGAAAGCATGCTTAGAGTAGGAAAAAGGAGCCTTCTGATGTTGATTCAAAAGAGAAAAAAAGCGTGCTTGGAGGGATAATAGATATTGATGCATAGGAGGCAGAACCTATCTCCAGGTTTTCCCCATATATTCCGCAATGGAATCTAACCCTTGTGAAGCCTATGAAGGATCCAAATGTAGTAAAATATAATAGTTTTACACCCTTGGTGCCTAAGGAAGTGTTGGTTGAGGGGTATTTGTTTGGAAAAGTGCCATAGTTGTGCATGAAGGATTTGGATCTCACGAACCACAAAAAATACCCCTAATTCGAGCCAAGCCAAAATCTACACTCTATATACTATGAAGTTACTAGAGTGAGAAGGCTAGAACCATTGAAGTGGGTAGCTGAAAATTAGAATGTAGGGTTGTTGAACATGCTATATGTTTTGCACTTTGGGTGCAACATTATCAATACAATATGTGTGCTCCAACTACTAGCCCTAGTGCACATTTATTGTCTATGTTTTTGGGAAAGAATCCCCATTGATTCGATGTTGATCAGGAAGATCACGACACTTCCTTATCTCAGCCTAGACCCCTCTAAAGCATTTATGGGAAAGGATCAGGATAAGAAGCTTGTTGACAGAATGAATTAGGATTATGGCATGATGGAGAGAATCAAGGGTTATTCTATTAACTCCATCACAAATAGGTCAGTGCGCTTTTGCACCAATATTTTAGCAAGAAACATCATGCAGAAGTGTTGTGCCGAGGAGGTTTCAGCGCTAGTGTTGTCTTTGGGATACTTGTGTAGATAGTTCTTAGATGACTACATGGAGGCTCAGGAGGACTGAAAGAATTTTCATTTCACGTGGCTCTTTCTCTTAATTGCGTTGATGGCCTAGAAGGATCCTGAAGAGTCGCAGTTCCCCACTGCAAACTCAGATCTTTGCAAGGATGCAAAGTATGCCTCATTTTGGAATTCAAAAGATTCAAGCTGGATGATGAAGAAAAAATTATTCTAGGTTGGGTTTGAGATTAGTCTGTGCATAGTGATCAGCTAGAAGCCCCCACTATCACCAAGTATTTTGGTATAATATCAATTGTTTATGGACTTTAAAGAAAATTTCCCCTACATGCACATCCGAGCAAAGAAGGACCTTGCTGAGGTATGGTATGAGCTATTGTACCTGTTCATAGAGGATTATGTTGCGTGAATAGTAAGTGAATGGCCAACTGATCGACTAAATCCATCCACTGAAGGCGTGAAGACAAAGTAGGCAGGCACAAGTGGCATGAAGACCAGTCCACAGAAGATAAATAAGGATACTAGGAAGCAGTCTGAGAATGCCACCTTCATGACAGATAAGCAAGCTAAAAACGAATTTGAGAAAGATACATAGAAGGATGGTCTGGAGACAGGAGAAAGAGGTGATTACGGTGGTGATGGTACCTATATGGATCCAGTAGAAATCCCCTCCCCTTATATTGTAAATAAATGGTAGATATAGGGTGGTAGAGGTGTGTGAAAAAAGGTGAATTTGGAGAGGTTTGTTGACCTTGAATCCTTGGTCCTCACTAAGGGGCACTTCGATGAAATTGGCGACACTGTTTGGCACATCACCAAGCCTATGAGGTTCAATATTGAGGACGAGTACAAGAAGGTCTTTCTGGAGGTACACTAGGGGCTCAAGTACTTACAGGTTATAATGAGCCCAGTAAACATGAGCATGAGTCAAATGAGAGGGCTTCAAGAGAGCGCGAATCAAACGAGCAGGCCACCAGTAGGTGAAAGTACAACAGAGAAATAGATGGATATTACAAATGATACCCATGCGGTGATGATACCTATAGGTACCTTATGTTTTTAAATTGATTGGAAATTCGTGCAGGAAACACACTAGCAAAATACCAGGATCAACCTCACTGTGCTCCCGTTGAAGGCATTACATGAGCTCCACCAGGGCGTTAACAAAGAGTTGCAGATCAGAGAGCAACGTGCTCTATTGATTATCCAATATGTTAAGTAGGAAAGGAATAGGATGTTAGAGGAAAATTAGCAGGTGGTACATGAGTGTGATGAGGAAGTTGTGCAGAGACAAAAAATGGAAAAAACCATCACCAAGGTTTGCATCGAAGTACCTGAGCTGGAGGAGTGCTAGAGGAAAAAGTGGAAAATCTTGTGACATCAGTCAAGGATTTGAAGGTTGAAGTTGAAAAGGTATGACTTCACAGTAAGATGAATATAATTGAGTTGTATATGCAATTACAACTCGGTACTCCACCAAAGGTCTGAGAGTAGTGCACAAAATAGATTAAGGCTGCTAATGAAAACATTGATTCCACAGTCTAGGAATCCATTCAAGTATTTGAAGATATTATGGATGTTTGGGCCTCATTACAGGAGGACCCCTAGGTTTAGAATATTGAAGAGGAATTTTGCGAGAAACGAGAATAGATGGACCACATTAGGGTCACCGCAAAGGCTTTAACATCCGTACATCGATATTCCTGTCTCCAAGAGGGTAAATTTTTGCAAGGAACAATGAATGAGTTACTCAGAAAATAAAAAAATATCACAAAAAAAATGAAGCCACGAGAATTTGAATCTATTCAGCTAGCACAGACTCTCGGTAAAAAGTTGAAAGTACTTCACTAGATGCAGAAGGATATTACCGCAAAAGTCGCAGGGTCAACCACTGAGACGTTGTTGACCAAAATCCGTGAAGTTGAGAAGTTGTGCACCCAAACAATTCCACCTCTGAAGGATGCCTTTAGAAGCATCGAATAAAATATCGAGGGAACACCGGCAGAGAGACTTGGTATGAGTCACATTTTTGTGTTGGGGGGCTATTGGACATGGTACCCCTCGATTGAATATTTTGATAAATACTCCGTAAATTGAGGAGTGGAGCACGCAACACAGATCCATGTTAGAGACTTAGGGGACTTGGGATGGGTTAAAGCCCCTTATTTTGTGAAGGGATGGGATAATTTTGTATACCTTGAGCTCCACCCATGGTTTTTAGACCATGGTATTGTAAAAGAGAATACTATATAAGGACTCTAGGTTAGTTGATGAATCATATAACTCATGATAGAATGCACTTGGATGTAACGTTGTTTTGAGTCTGTATTCTATTGTTTTTTGGGAAAGGGAAGGTTCCTACTGCCGAGTGCATGGAGACCTTAGAAAGTCTGAAGATGAGTGGGTAGACTCCTGCAGCTGAGTGCATAGGGTGGAAAGGGTTGTAATAAGAAGATCTTAGTAATAATAGAAGACTTTTCATACAAATATGTGTTATGTGTTTATGTGTATTCTTTACTTGTATCTTGATATCATTTGTGTTGATTTAAGTGTTTTTATACAAAATATCACCACAAAGTCCTATTTATGAAGAAATCTTTCGGTAATAATCACATTACAATGAACAAAGTCGACGCGTTTCGAACCAACCAGTGTGGTTCATCATCAGGACTAGTGAGAGATCAAATCAGTCATTGAGTTTAAATAGATGTAGAAAAGGAAAAGAAAACCATTAGAATAACAGCTAATTTGACTTTGAAATCCATAACGGCTAGTTCCATATATTTAATTATTTAATTAAAACAATGTAACGGCTAGTTTGAATATTGAAATTAATAACAGCTAGGTCAATTTAATAGTTTAATTTATATATATATAAATCTTTTTATTTTTATTAATATCGTTAATTGATTATTCATAATACAAATATTATTTTATTATAATTATATATTATTTTATTGTAATTCTATCTTAAAAAATAAATAAATAAATAAAATTAAAAATAATAAAAATTTAAATTTAAATAATAATAATAATAATAATAAATAAATAAATAGATAATAATAATAATAATAATAAATATGAAAATTAAAATAAATAAATTAAATTAAATTAAATTAAAATAATAAAAAATATAAAAATAAAAATAAAAAAGGAAAATTAAGAATATAAGGCAGGGATCCAACACTTGCTTATATTCCAACCATCCTATTTATCGGTATTTATGTTTTTTTATGCTTGTTAAATTCAAATCACACAATCATCTAGATAGTTCAATAGAAGTGTTGAAAAACAACTATATAATTAGCATAGTTTTTCTGCGAAGCTATGATAAGTGTTGAAAGGAAGATAAGCCTTAAATACACATTCCATAGTCCATCTGGATGAAGAATCCTAGTTCTATCATCCCACTATATTTCCTCGAGTGACGCTTTGTTCTATACAGTAGATTGTTTTCGAAACGGTCAATAATAGTGGGTTTTGTTGGTTCATGCAGTCATATCTAAACCTAGGTCTAGACCCCATCAAGCCAACAATGATCTATATGTATAAATACTTCGTAAAATGTAATATAGTTTCTAAATTTATTAATGGAAAAAAAATACAACTAAAAACTCTTTCTTATTTATTGTGTCGTTAAGTTCAGGGGATGATAAGTTTTTACTAGTGATGTAAATGTCATAGGATTGTTGATTTTCTTCATGTCCGAAAGCTGCACCAATGGCAACGTCTGATGAATTTGATGAAATATGGAATGGAAGGGAAAAATTTGGTCCCCTCAATCCTGGTGCTTGTACTAATTTTTCCTTCAAATTCTCAAAATCTTGTTGGAAAGCCTCAATCCAGGAGAAATCACTATGTTTATCTAATAATAAAAAAAGAGGGGTAACTATCTAACAAAAAATTTCAATGAATCTTTGGTAATAGCCCACATGTCCAAGGAATTCTCTCACTTCCGTTTGTGTTCTAGGTGCAGGACTATGTATAATAGCTTCTATTTTAGCCAGATCTACCTGCATACCCTTATAAGAAATAATATGGCCAAGGACCACCCTTGATTTGAATATCAGTATACATTTATTATCACTCAAAGTGACGCAGACCTCTTGGAACTTATTAGGCACTTCCTTTAAATTTTTAAGGGCTTCATGAAATGAATCACCAAATACTGAAAAATCATCCATGTAAACTTCTACAAACTCAAGGTTAACAAAAATAGATAATATCACCCTTTGAAAGTTGCCATGAGACTTAAAAACTCCAAAAGAAAGCACTCGATAAGAGAATGTCCCCCATGGAAAATTAAAGTTATTCGTGTCCCAATCCTCGGGTGAGATTTGTATTTGGTTATACCCACTAAATCCATTTAAAAATGAAAAGTAATTTTTACCTGCAAGGGTATGTAGCACCTTCTTGATGAAGGGAAGGGGAAAATAATCCTCGAGAGTGGATTTTTAAAATTTTCTATAATAAATTTAGATACGCCAACTCCGATTCTTTTTTGGTACTATTACCAATGGAGAGACCCACTGACTATCAGATATAGGATAGATAAAACAAGAATCTAAGTGTTTTTGTAATTCTTCTTTAATAATTTCTCTTAGTGTAGGATTCATTCACCTATGGGGTGATCGAACAGGTCGGGAACCCTCTTGAATATAGATATTATGAGTACAGGTTTTAGGAGGAACACCCTCCATGTCTTCATAACTCCATGCAAGGCATCAATATGGTCTCACAACAAGCTCACAAGATGCTCTTGCTCAGATGGGTCTAGGTCTGAACTAATGTATAAATATTTTCCTGGGATAATCTCAACAAGAGTGGTATCAATTTGGAGAACACTTGTGGTGGCTACTAGGTTCTGTAATTATGAAGATAAGAATTGGAGATCAAAATTTTACTGGAAACTTGGACAAAATATCTGATGAAGTGATCCAAAATTCTCCATAGTGTCTAAGTTATCCAAAAAATATTGGATCACATCCTCCTCATTCGACTTAGTATATTGATGAATCAAAAAAATGTACTAAGTCTCCTTTTCACTACTATCATAATCCAACCACAATGTATCTCGAAGCTCCTGAATAGATCTGGTATGGGGGTACAAGGTGCCCTTTTTCGTAGCATCTCCATGGAAAATATAAATCTCACCTAAGCAACATCATATATAGGCATATTTTGTGGCATGACATGGTCGTCCCAAGATAAAATGGTCATTAAAGGAAATTTAACCGTAAAAGTTGCCTCCTAAGGAAAATTGTTAAATTCTGAAGATGTTCTATGATAGATGCAGATATACTTTAAAATTCTATGGCTTGATAAAAGTAAGATGCATATAGAACATACCAATAGATTGATGGAAGAGAAGCCAAAAATAGAGATAAATAATGGTGGCGTTAAGGTGATCAGCAGGATGCTTCAACCAGCAAAGTCTTCATAAGGTCAGCCTCCCACATGTATCACACAACCCCAAGATGTCTCATCAAGAATTCTCCACCTTGGCATTGCACCAAGAAGCCCTAAATGTAGAATCAAGAACGCTGCTCCATCACCATCCAAGAAAGAATAAAATTCCCCCACAAAATTTGTGTATAAAATGAACAAGTCTCTCCAATATATAGGCATTTGTGGGGGTGTGTGACACATCTCTTATGCATTTTCGAATAAATCAGGCCTACCTTTCACATGTGGAATAAATTCAAAATACATGTTCTGCTCATCCAATTAAGATGATCTTTAGATCGATCTTGCACCTCTCCAAAAGAGGAATCCAATAAAAATATTGGCATCATCATCTGAGAAACAAAATAAGGAGTTTGGACCTAGTTTCCCAAAATTAACACTCCCTTTCAAATAGGGAGAACTCCATCCACTAGTGCCATTCAAACATCGTGTGTCATCCTGCCGTAACTTTCTTCATTGGCTTCTTTATTTCAAAACAAAAGGTGAGTCACAAAGACATCACTCCTAGCTGACAAAATCAACTCAGAGGTTTGAAACATCTATAGAACTGAAAGGAGTCCCATGCTAACCCGAAGTCAGTTTAACTGACCAGAAGTGATTTGGAGGTCTAAAACCTCACTAGATGTTATCCCAGATCAAGTGGCTAGACACATGCCATCCTAGAGATAGAGAGTACGACAATATCTGACGTATCCATCAGTTTTTCTATTGGTCTCTATCCACACTTCCCACCTCATTAGCCAAATGACAGGTACTTACCATGAGTCTGATACTCCATGGGTAGGATGCCTACAGGGCACATATCAAAGAGAGGTAAACCAACTCAATATCATCATGGTGGGGCAGAAGCACACCAACAAGGTTTGGTAAGACTAGCCCTTTGGTTTCTTATAGCTCCAAGAAGCTATCCCCAAAGCCCCCCTAGAGCTCTCAAAGCCCATCATCCAACATGAGCCTCCAAATAGGGTCGTTCCACGATACTAAGATTCTCACAGAAGGTTAGGAACATGACCTTCCCCAAGGGCTCTGTGAGAATATCTATGACCTGCTCATCAGTTCCTATATGATCAAGCCTTACTGTGCCTTGTTGTACCATATCCCGAATAAAATGGTACCAGAAATCAACATTCTTGGACCGATTGTAGAACATGGGATTCTATGAAAAACAAATTCCCCTCTGGTTATCACAAAGGATAACAGTGGCGTCTAGCACATGCTCTAACAACTCACTGAAGAGCTTTCACAACCAAGTGGCTTTACAAAAATCCATACACGCTGCTGAAAGCTACCGACTTCTGCTTCCTACTCGAAATCAGACCCAAGTGTGAAGCAACATCCATATGTGCTCTTGATATCCACCACACTACCAGCCCAATCAGCATCAGTATATCCACAGAGTCTCAAAATCCTTACAGTGTATCTTAACCCATGGTCTATTGTTCCCCAGAGATATCTCAAGAGTTTCTTGGCACCAACCTAGTGAATGTTAAGAGGATCAGCCATATGTTGACTCAAAGTGTTCACTGCACAACATACGTCGAGACGAATGTTCCCTAAGAACATGAGGGCCCCTACAAGTTGACAATACTCGGTACGATTTTCTAGCACAGGCCCAACAGTGCTTTCACTCAACTTCTTAAGGTTTAGCTTTATCATAGTCTACACAGACTTATAGTCCATCATTCCAAATCTTTCCAGTATCTTCACAATATATTTTCCTTGAGAAAGGAAAATCTCGTCAGGTCTCTGTGAGACCTCCAGGCCTAGGAAGTAATGCATCAGTCCTAGGTCCTTCATCTAGAACTTAGAAGTGAGCTCCCTCTTACAATGATGAATGAGTGGGTCAGCACCTCTCAGGAAGAGATCGTCCAAAATGAGAGGCTTTTCTCTATCAACCTTGAAGTAAAGGTTCAGATTAGCATTACTTTGAGTGATGCCTAGCTTCATTAAGTAGCTATATATCCTCTTGTACCAAGCCCTGGGGGCTTGATTCAACCCATAGAGGGCTTTCTCCAACATGTATGCATGAGAGTCTCTATCTTGGACTTCGAACCCTAGAGGTTGCTCCTCATGCACCTCTTCCTATATCGAACCATGCAGAAAAATGGTCTTCACATCCATCTGATGTAGACTCCATCCTTGCATAGAAGCAAGGGAAATAATAGATTGGATAGTGATATATCGGATCATAGGTGCAAGTATATCAGCATAGTATATGCCTTCCTTTTGAGAGAGGCTTTGGGCAACAAATCATGCCTTTTAATTTCCAACACAACTACCAAATCCATGCTTCATCTTATAGAGCCATTTTGAGGCGACAACATCTTTGTTCTCCAGTCTCGAAACCACATCCCAGACATCATTCTTCATAATGGACTCCTGCTCTTCGTGTATAGCATCCTTCCAGACTTGATTCTTTACGGCCTCTAGGCTCAGATTGTATGCTTGTACTCATGGCCGCTAGATAACCTTGGTTTCTATTCAGCTTCTTGCTTTCATGGAATGTCCCTCTTGAGGCCATATGACTCTTGGCATCCTCGAGAGTACCCCTAAGCTATGAGGGTCTTCTCTTCTTTCTTCCAGAAACGTCATTTTCTCAGGAGCATACACGGTTGTGGTCTCCCTCTTAATGCCAGCTCCCCTTGTGAGAGAAGAAATATATAAGAACATCCTCCGAAGGCAGCATATTAGATAATTCTGAATTGTGTCAAGTGTCTTTGTGACACTTGAGGAATGAGGAAAAGTCTCCTATGCTTTCCTTTTTCACAACCCTAACAAATGCCCTCATGATTAGGCATCCGAGACACCAACTTAGAAAGGGCTTTGTAATCATGGGCCTGAATCTTACTCACCCACTGTCAAGGCCATTCACGAATCATAGCCATATACTACCATATATCTATCATACATCTTGACAAGTATCATATATTTTCATATCATAGATTACAGTGGTGCCATAGTATTATTTATCACAGCCATACATAACAGAAGATATCAATCTTCATGGTTATATATTTTTCCATATGCCTCTAAAGATATCACAGATCAAGAACATATAGATTCATCCATATGTCACTGTCTATATCTTCCTACACATCAAGAACAAATAAAATGACTTACTTGCTGAAGATGCACTTCACATACATCCCTTTCGTCTCTTGTCCTTGATGTACCAAGAAAGTCCTTCTTAATAGCTTCATATAGCAATGGTCAACATGACAATTCCAGCACGGTGTTTAAATTTGTCCCTCTTGATACTGATGTAGGCTCCAAATACATAAGAGTAATGATGCTAACCCAAATTCAAGATTTGATAAACTGTTGAAGTGTCATACCTTAGGTGTGCTAAAATATATGCCTGAAGATGTCTTCTTTGAAATTTTACTCCATATTTATTGATATCTTCTTACTGCTGAAGATGGGAAACCCTCAAATTGTTGTATCTAAGCGACTGATTCAATGTTTCACTGATAAAGCACTGTGCCACTATTGAATCTGGGCTACTGATGTAATATGTCACAAAGTGTTGATCATTTTCACTAATAACAATACTACATCAATAAGTCTCATAGAAATGCATCACAATAAGCTCACTGCTTATAATAATATACCAGCATGCAAACATATGAGCACCAAAACTCTGTCTATACTCATGGGAACACATAGCACAAATCTAGAGTGATATTCTCCAAATAACTCTGTAAACATAGTGTAATTGCAGGAAAAATTTAGAGGCTAATATTTGTAGGTGGGCTAATTTTCCATGATTTTTCAAAAAAAAAGATTCTTGAATTTCCATTTTTTTAGAATATGATTCACCCAAATTTTATAGTGTAAGAATATTTTACCTTAGAAATCACCAAAAATTTATAGCGAGTATATGAAATCATTAGAAATATGAATATTTTTTTACAAAAGTATCGCCAAGCCTTTTACAACTTGCATATTAGAAACAAGTAATATTTGCCAAGATTTCTAAACTTTAAGATAAATTTATATCCTTAAAATTTTCCCTGAATTGCATACAACATTTACATCTATTGTACATGTTATTCATACGCAGACTCAGTGTATTCAAATTCACTCTACAACCAAGTATTTCCCAACGCACAGGTGTATTTAGCCTTAGTTGTTCACAAGGTCCTCCGCTGCTTCAGATACACTTGCATAACCAGCTCTCCAATCTGCCTTCTATCAATGAAAATGCTCCACCAAGGTCACTGAACATAGGCGACAATAATCCAACATATCATAGTCACTTTACTTGCTCCAAGGTGACTATACATAGCCTTCAACATATTCTCATTACTCACCTTAGTAGGAAAGACCTTAAACTTCCTTCCTGCAATCATCCATAACAAAGACACATAACAATACCTTCTTTACTAAACATTCCCCAAGTATGAAGAAGTTCGGTAGCATCCATGCATCGAAAATTATTCAAGTTACATGTGTCCAGCCCAAGATGTCTCATCAAGAATGTTCCACCTTGGCACAACACCAAGAAGACCTAAACGCAGAATCAATAACATTGCTCCATCACCATCCAATATAGAAGAAAATGCCTCCATAAAATGTGTATATAAAATTAACTCCAAGTCTCTCCAATATATAGGCATTTGTGGGGGTGTGCGACACATCTCTTATGCATGTGGGATAAATCAGCCCACCTTGCACATGTGGAATAAATTCAAAATACATGTTCTTCTCATCTGATTAAGATGATATTTAGATCGATATTGCACCTCTCTGAAAGAGGAATCTAATAAAAATATTGGCATCGTCCTTTGAGCATCACAACATGGAGTTTGGACCTAGTTGCCCAAAATTAACAAAAAATAATAAAATAATAGTTAAAATAATCAAATAAGAGTTATGAATTTTGGGGGGGAAAGAAAAGAACTAAAATTTTAATTGTATTTTTGGCTTATATCCTTATAGGTTTACTCAAATTTCAAGTGTAAATACTTGTTGGATGAAAAATTAAATTTCAAATCGAACAAATACTTGTCATGCATACTTTTGAGAAGATCCACATTGAAAAAAATTGAAGATACATTAACAAAACATGTTGAAACATGTTTTTTTAATGTATCTTAATTTTTTATCAATGTGGGTCATCTCAAAAGTATGCATGTTGGGTACTCGTTGGATGTGAAATTTAATTCCACATCCAACAAGTTTCTACACTTGAAATTTGAGTAAACCTATAAGGAGAGAAGCCATAAATACAATTAAAAAAATAGTTATTTTTCTTTTCCCTCCAAAATTTTTACATTTACCTCTTTTTAAATTTAAATGATTTTGATTGCTTTACATATTATGACATGCAAACTAGGCAAAAATTTCATGGGCACTTTTAAGCTAAATTTTCCTCTAATGCCCCACCAATAGGATTCTTTTGGTTATAAGATAATAAAATATGTGGGGTACGCCCATGAATCGATCGATACAACTACATCATCTAACACACCCTTTGGCTTGATTTTAGATCTATCAAAAATTTCAAGGGCAGTGGGGGTAGGTCGGATGTGATTTAGACAATTGTTTTCCATGGTTTCTTGGTCATAAAATTGATGGTTGCTCCAAGTTCTATTAACACATTAGGAACAAGGATATCACCTATCTAAATAGAGATAATTGGGTTTCTTCGATCAATATATTTTTCCATTTGAGCACATCGTGTCATCAACTTAACTGATATCCCAACAAAATAGATGGTGTGAGGTTCAATTCTCTTCCTCCTTGGATTTTAAGACAAAATTACTTAATGATATTAGTACATATGAGGATCTATTTTATAACTTGCAGCAGAGGGACCTTTATATAAATATTCCTTAGCTCATGAGCCAAGTATACTTAGGAGTGGGGTCATATTTCTCCATAACCACTCTCTCTAGAAAGGGAGGTTGGTTTGAAGAAGAAGGTAAATGTTCTGAGTATGTGGGAACAACCTGAATAGTGACATCAGTGTTTGAAAGATTAGGTGTATCCTCCTAAAATTTTTCCTCAATAATCGCCGTGGGTTTTCTTTTTTTTTTTTAGTTTATTACCCTTCTTGATCTGATATGGAGGTCATTTACTCGAACTGAAATGATTTTTAAAATGGGGAAATGAGGTAGTCCAATAGAATGAATAATTTTCACTGCTTTATCATTTTGATTAGCCACTAGTTATGCAGGAAATTGAAGTGGGTGGAAAAGTGGTGGTAATGGGAATGGTGGCATAGACTGAGTCTGTTGAGGAAATTCTACTAATAATGTTGGTTTTTTCATAAAAATAAGTTTCATATGATGTAGGATATGAATTTTTAGTCATGTGATAATAATAATTAGAATGTGGTGCTCCCCTCCATCCCTGTTGCCAAGGAGAAGGATATTTCCCATACTAAGAGTGGTACCCATGCTGCCAAGACATAGGGTAATTCATTTTTTGATAGGAATAATGTGGTGCATTATAACCAAAAAAATACGGTGAAGGTTTAGGAATCATACATGCACTTACCTGTGGCCATGATTTCCATTATCCCATAGAATGTGATGGATCATGTATTGAATTCTCTCCATCAAATGTTGCTTTTAACCCTGGTATGGATGGGAATTCTTCAGTAGGATGTTTCCTTGGACATATTACACAACTATTAGCACTTTTAACATATGAAGTATATTCACATAAAAGATGTTTTTTTCTACATTTTGGACAATAAATGGATAATGTTTCTTGATTTTCTACTAGTTTATGGTAAAATCAAAAAATATATCTATTTCCTAACTGTATTCATAATTTTAGTTTTCATGTTATGCATTTTATTTTCCAAACCAATGATCATAAAATATGTCGATCCAAATCTTCCATTTCTATAATTACTCATGATTCCCTTACCAGATCTAGATTGATTTTGTGAGAATTTCCTACACATGTCACAAATTTGATCAAAATCTCCTTGTCCTAACAAATTCAAATTATTTCTAGAAGCATATGTAAGCCCTCGTAGAAATAAGCTTCTAATAGTGCTGAGATCAAATTTATATTTCCACCATTGAAGGATATATAAGAAGCTCTCCAAATAGTATTCTAAGGTCTCATCCTCACCTTGTGCATTAGTGAAATTCTTATGCTACATTTCTCTTGTCCTGTAATATTCTTCGTATTTATTCAAGGATTCCCTCTTCATTTTATCCCAATAAGCTATAGTATTCCCTTCTGGTCTCATGAATTATTGCAAAGCTTAATCCTTGACAGTTGCAAGGAAAAGTTTTAGCTTCTAGGAATCTGAAGATTAATATTAACTCCTACACAATATATCAAAATCAAACAAGAAAGAATCAAGATCTTCTTGCACTCTACCATGAAAATGTGGAAGAACATATGGGAGGATGTTATTCATTTGAGACACTTCATGTGGATCCACAATTGAAAACCCAAAAGAAGACTTATCCTTCGTTGGATGGTTCTCACCAACCCTTTCAACATGGTCTTCATGATATACCATTTTCCCTGCTTTAAACAGGGAACTTCCCAGAGACTTTGAAGGTTGACTATGGTTTTGATTTTTCTTTTTAGTCCAAATAGTCTTCTTCTCCTCTCCTGCTAGATGTGAAATTCCTTAACTACTATCTCCAAAGTCCGGGTGAATGGTACATGATTGGTGGGTTTGTGTCTACTTGAAACACATACCTGCAATAGAAGGCCTGACGTGAGAAAAATTTCCCATTTATCAATATTTACTATTCCCTTATTGGAATTTGGACCTCTACCTATCCTAGTTATATAGTTTAAAAGAAATCAAACATAAATGATTAATAGAACCGTAAAAAAACATACTAGAACAAATCAAATCAAATGTTGGAGTTGTTTAAAAAAATATGTATACAACACACAAAGAAATTCCAAAGAAATTCCTTCAAGAAATATAAGCACGTTGTACTTGGAAAAATAAAGCACACTCACCCCTACTGTAGAAAAAAGAGAAACCAAAATTTTACCATAATTCTTTCAATGCCTCCTCAACAATGGTGCAAAAATATTGGGTGTCGGAATTGTGATTCAATTCCTCAACACTTAATTTTCAAACCAAGGTTACATAATATTTGAGGGGTCGCACAAGTAATGCCATAGATTCTGGATTTTATTTTGTAATCCCTACTTCTATCCCATCATTTATACTTTGAAAGAAAAAATTTAAAGAAACCCTTATAATCCTTCTCTTGAACTTGTGAACACAATGAAATCACACCACTCTCGGAAGTATACTCTCGCATAGAAAATAGAAATCAAAGAATTTACTGAAAAATACTTTAAAAATAAATAAATAAACTTAGAATTAATGCTAGTCAATAAAAAAAAATCAATTGAAAAAATCAAAAGATACGGAAATTAAATCTGTTCCTATACTTACGTTCATGTACTAGGAAAACAAAGTAAATTATTTTCTATGTTATAAAAATTATGTTACTGTACCAAAATGGCTTTGTTCCTATAGTGGAATGATTCTATTCTTGCACATAGAACAACTCTGTTTTTGTACTAGAAAAATTATGTTCCTGTACTAGAAAAACTTTCTTCTTGTGCTGGAATGAATATGTTTTCGCACTCGACATAATTTTATTTCTTAACGAAAAAAAATAAAGTGACATCATTCCAGAAATAAAGAGGTGTGAAAAGAAAACTTCAAACCAAGATAAAATTTTCAAAACCATCACATACTCCTTCAACATATAATTGTGAATTCAAAATATAAATTGCAAAATCAAATGGAAATTTTAGCAAACTTTAGTGCAAAAACTCTTGTGCTTAATGAAATCACATTACAAATATATTTTACCTATACCCTCCCCTTTGAGCTATTCAACATTGTGTCTCAAGTGAACTCCTATGTTGGAAAAGGAAATTTACTCTGACAGAAATGTTGAAATCTTAATCTTCAATCTGAATAATAACGATATTTTATTAATGTACTTAAAGATTATAAGTAAAAAAGTGATTGAATAAGTCGCGAATATGTTTTAGATCTAAAACATTTCTTGGAAAACCATTGTCCTTACACAATTACAACATGAATTTATTAGAACGAGATCTATGCTAATCATTAAGAAAGGTTAAAAAAATCAAACCTACAAACCCTTATCCTTAAGGGAAAGGCAATTTAAAAGATACTTCCCAGAACACAATGCTTCATGTTCTTTAAAAAATAAACATAAAGAAATGCTTTCAATGGAGAAGAAAGAAACACACTTCAGCACACAAAAATTCTTATCTGGGAGCACCATTTCCAAGGAAAATAAACACACATGAGTTGTTTCAATCACTCAGACATATCACTCAGAAGAAACGTCCACACCAATCACTTCATGTACTTAACACAAAATAAAATAGCAATAGAAGCATGAGCTGGGTTGGTTAGGCCCTAGCCAACGAGCCCGTTTCCCTTAAAGGAAAATGTTTAATCTATGCGAGAGAGATTAACATTACAAAAATAGATAAGATATATGCATGAACCTAGCATTTCCTATATTATTAAAACAATAAAATTATCTTCTTAATACATATGAGAGAGAAAAAATTCCATCCCCCAAAGGGATTGTGGAGATAAAAGTTCTCAAAATTCAAATGCCAAAATTTTTTCATAGTATTTCCACCCTACATTCTGATCGAATTCTAATTTATACATATTACATCAGCTCTCAGTCGTGTTAAATGAATAACAAAAAGATGTAGTTGTTTGTAACTGATCCCCACCTTTAGAGAGCCTCAAAGTATTCTAAGGTAGGTGCATGCCATTTCCTCTCATATCTATCATGGAATTGAAGTTAATCTTCTTGAATCAATCAACCATCCATATATGGTGTAGGAATCGAGGAAAGTGTAGGAATATAAGGATCCCGTACCAAAACCAATTTTGACTTCAAATTAATGATCATGCTTACTGTTGGTTGCTTTAATTGCTTTCACAATTCAAGCTCGACATAAATTGTCAACCCGAGGAAGTCTTTTTATTTCAAAGATAATCACGCACTGGATATGCTCAATTTCAAAAGCATAAACAATGTTGTAGTAAAAAGCCACACAATTATAAATCACACAAATCTCTTATTCACACTCTGTTTAATCAAAGTTGAAGTCACTTAAGTTATAGCAGAAATAATTTCTATGTTGCAGTTAAAATCCAGACAAAGGAAAACCAATTTGCAAGAAAAGAAATCAATCAGCCATAGCAGGAACAGGACCCTATTCCTTAGTTAGGAACTTCAGCACCTGCTGCCTGACACTTAATCGCATTGTAGGAAAGGTAGCTTCAAGAGACCAAGACCCTATTCCCATGAACAGGAACCTTCAGCACTTGTTCTCTTATTTCTAATCACACTGCAGAAAAAGGAAGGCAATTAATGGGAGCAGGACCCTATTCCCTTATACAGGAATCTTCAGCACCTGCTTCCCAGCATCATACATTCATACAATTAATAGGAATGGATTTCTCAATCTTCCAAGAGTGAATGCATTCAATACATGCAGCGCTAAAGAAACAGAGTATTACTGAACTGTGTAACTAGTGTCCAACAACAGAATTAAAGTGAAGTGCAAACAACGTAAAGAATTAAACAAATTACAGGAACCAAAGGGTGAATCTTGTGAGGAAGGCGGGCCCTTTCCCTCTCACAAGATTCCCCGGGGAAAGAATTAAATTGGAGCGCTCAAAAGAGGAATTTATTCATCTGTCAAAGTAAATGGTACACTACAGATGGAGTCTAGCTCCAGTTCTCACACAATGTTCTCCTGTAGCTTTACAAAAAATGAACTCCCTACTAATGATGATGTCTCCTCTTTTTAAAGAGGAGACATCTTTTACAATTACATGAGAGCAAATCTACGTTTATCCCAAATCTGTTCGCTTTCTTAAAACATGACTATTCTGTTCTTCCATAAAAAGATATTGTTACAACAGAGACAACAAGAATGCTATCTTCAGAATGGTCCATGTAACCATGTCTTCATGCTGTTACTATTGTTCCACAAAAGGCTCTTCCAGAATCGCAAATTACGAGTGACGGAATTTGCGTGCTTGCTGGCTGTTTCAGCAACTAAGTCAACTGTTTCAGCAACGGCCGATTGTTCCAGCAAGCATATAACTTATCTGCGATATTTTAAACTTTATGTTAGCAACAATCCACTTCGCTTAATGATAAAATATAAGAGTATTTCGGAATTATATGTAAATAGATTAAACATATAATAAAGAAGAGGGTTTTATATACCTTGGGATAAAGTAGATGAAAAATGCTAATGGAATCCTTTTTAATCATGGTTATAAAAGTAAAATGGTGTCAAAGTATATAGCAAAAATGATACATAGTGGAGTCCTAACATCCCCCCCAGCTGAAAATGTTGCATGTCCTCAGGCAACCCCTAGTCTGAGTCAGAGTCTCAGTACTGATACTGTGCATGCAAATTACTCAAGCAGTAGCTGGAGAAGGTGGCATCTGTAGGAGCTCGGAATCCTTTATTGTTCTGCAATTGCTGCCATGTTGAAGCTTCATCTCTGCCAGCCAATTGGTAGTGACACTGATATTTCTCTGAAGGCAGCCATAAAATTGGAAAATGAAAATGATAACCGATCCAGTTTACTCCACAATGTCGAATGCATCCAATGTAATTAGGTACCCTGGAAAGTGCAGCTTGAAGATTGTCAGGGTTAAAAGGGTGATAATATTGTCTTTCTTTACATGACTGCTGCCAAAACATAGTGTTGGCCTTCAATGCAGCAGTCCCCTTTACTCTAATTTGCTGTTGACACTTAAAAAGTGTTGAAGCCTGTAGTTGTTGTATGTACCTATGCATTCCTGGCTTCTGTAAGAATTTATGATATTGTGCTATGAACATGGCTGGACTTAAAGGTTCTGGTCTAATCCAAAGGAGTCTATTCTCCTCATTATGACTGCTTGCAGTGAACGCAGTTTGCCAAGTGAGCTGGTTGGCCAAAAATGAAACAAATGCCCTTATTTGTATATCTCCTGCAATTGGAATAAGATTAACTCTTCTATTGTCGGGAATGGCCTCATTATGAAGGTAGAGTTCGTACAGCAAATGCTGGTCACTCTCGGGGGCCTCATTAAAAGTCTCAACAAATTTATCTGAAGTAAGTAACTCATACGGTCTGCCATCTTTTATTGCTTTTAATTGAAAATAAACTAATCGTTCAGAAAGAAAGAGAGAGTAGTTTACAGAGGGTTTGCGCGTAGCCATCAACTTCTGGACTAATGAAAACATCAAGGCCATCTTTTCCTTAGATTCCTTGACTTCCTTTTTGGAGTCCTTGAGCTGTTGCATCATTTGTTCCCAACTATCCCAGTTGGCATATACGTGGTTCTGCCATGCTAACTTATGCTGGCGTAATATTGTATCTTGTTCTTCAGCATATTGTTTCTTCCATTTGTTCATCTGTTCCAATTGATTCCATGGCAAGGTCTGTGTCCTGGCATCAGAAGTACTGGGTTGGGACGTTGTTTGAATGGCTATACTGACTAACTTAGGGCGAGATATCTGTGGTGATGCTTCTGTCTGAGTGGCTACATTAACTGGCAAAGGACGAGATATCTGTGGTGGTGCTTCTGTCTGAATGGCTGCATTAACTAGCACAGGGCGAGGTATCTGAGGTTTAGTTTCTTTTTCTTCCTTTATAGAGAGCCCTACTGGTTCTTGTGGAGCAGTAGGGCATCCCTCTTTTATTCCAGTTGATGTAGATGCCTCAGATAATTGAATTTTAACTAGTTTGTAGCCTGCCTCCTGGTAAATATTGCCACACTCATGGCACATGTATTCCTTGCATGGCTCCTTATTTTGCGTTGAGGCTGTGTGTGCTAACATATAGAGATTCAGTTCTTTATCAAAAGCCTCTCGTGCCAAGGTTAATTCATTCTTTTAAGCTTCCAATTCAGACTTCAAGAATTCATTCTCCTCCAATAAAGATGTCATAGTATGTAAACCCTGTGCGCTGGTTGATTCTGTTAGGGTAGTCTGCTGATGCATAGTCGTAGCTGGTTCTTGTGGGACAGCTACTGCTGGTCTCCCACTATCATCATGCTTGGTGTATTTTTGTACCACAGTGGCTGGTTCTTGTGTTTCAGCCTCTGGGTAAGTGACTGGTTCTTGTGTGACAGTCACTGCTTGAGCCATAAACAATGTCGTATTATCCCGGGGCACTGGTTCTTGTGTGGCAGTGCCACCGGATGAGACGGGTTGGGGGGTTTGAAATGGGGATGAAGATTGGAGTTTTAACAGAATAGTGGCAGGGTCAGGGGAAATGGAGGTGAGTCCTGTCTCAACAGTCATCTTCATTTTTCTTTTTGGTAGGAAAGCAGCAAAGTCACTGCCTTTCCTTTTCTTTGAGGGGGAGGATTCTTCTCTGGGGGAAGGGCTTTCAGAAGAAGTGAGAATTTGAAATTTAGCCCTTGTCCGTCGTTTGGAGACTGAGACTGTTGGGGTTCTTTTCTTTTTATAAGTGGGTGGGGATGGGGGTGTTAGAGAGTCGTCACTAGGGACAGAAATAGTGGGGACAGTTGACTCTGCTAAGTGGGACGAGCTCGGGGTTGGGTCAACTGGGGAATATGGAATATCGTCCCGTTGTCCTTCATAAGGAATTTCAGGAGTATCATGGGAACTTTCGGGTTGTTGGGACGTTTGAGCTTGCTGAGGAATTTCAGGCAGCTGGGGAACATGGAGTGGGTCATGCAGAGGGGGATTTTGCTGAGCAAAACCCCTCTGTATCAACAACTGGCATAAACGATGGTGGGTGAGGGATAACATTGGGAATTTAGACCGTCTACAATAATAAGACATGTTTCTAATACAGCCAAGCAGATAATAGGGGATATTAATCAGTCGTCCATTTCTCAAATGATTCATCAAAACAAAATCGTGATTGTACACTACCTGGTAACGCCCTTCACACGTTAAGTAGTGCTTGATGAACTCTGCCACCGATGGCCATGGTTGAGGAAGTGAGTGCAGACTAACCCCACGGCCTTTGAGTTCAACTGGCTCATCTGGATGAAGAAAATCTTGCTGCGCATTCAGAATAACCTGCTTTCTGCTGAACCAGCGAGT
This sequence comes from Pinus albicaulis, assembly GCA_034641835.2. Lineage (NCBI taxonomy): Eukaryota > Viridiplantae > Streptophyta > Pinopsida > Pinales > Pinaceae > Pinus > Pinus albicaulis. The sequence continues at coordinate 45,522 of JAXQQM020064833.1, forward strand.
CCCAATAGCTGGCAACCCTGATATCTGAACTATGTCCTCCTCTGTTACTGAAATGCGAACCCCTTGAACCACTGAAAAATCGCCTTGAAGGTTTTGTGCAAACTCTAAAACTTGTTCCTGGTCAAATTCACCCAACCTTTCAAAATATACTGTCCATCCCGCTTGTTGGAAAATTTGATAGGCTTCGGGAAACAATTGAAGAAGATTTATGGAGCCGGGCTCGTGTCTGATGGCCGACCCTCCCATGGCTTTAGCTTTGAGTTATACGCAGAGGCACAGAAGACAGTAAACACAGACCCTGATCGCGCTAGTTGTTGCAACAGAGGCTGCAAGGTCTAAATGACGGCGGAAGTAGATATGACAAGGGACAGAGGATTGGTTAATGCGAAATGATTCTTCAATTTTTGAAATTCCCCCCTCCTACGTATGGTGTAATGATGATTGGGCGTGTAAAGATCTGTAATCATTATGAATGAAATCCTCTCTTTAATATAATTTAACTGAATTACATTAAAACCTCATACCTTACATTTTCACCTTTGGTTTAATAATTCGAAGTGTCAAGTGCTTCAAAATGGCTTAGTACAGATGGAAGAATCTGTAGATTTCTCTGAACTTTAGAATAGGAGTATAATCGGATCTGGTCAGTGCTGAATAATTTTTCACCCAAAGGATCTGAAGTATGAACGTGGAGAACCAAAAAGCTTATATAACAGTGAAGAGAAATGATGCTTTAAAGATAACAGGTTGCTGAAACTGGTGTTTCAGCAACAGAAAAATGAACGATACGTTGCTGAAACTGGTGTTTCAGCAACGGGAAAAATCAGAGAAATAGGATAAATGACTTGGGTCTGTAAGAAGTAGGGAAAGTATTTGATAAGGGATAGTTTCAGCCGTAAGGGATGGGAAATACTAACTGAAGGAAGATATTTCAGGAGTAGTAGGAGTGGGAAAAATGGAAAAATGGAAATAATGTAGAAATGGGGATGAAGGGATATTACTAGGAAATGGGGTAAAATGATGGGAACAAGCTTCTGTGATTGAAGCTTCAGATCTTCTCATGATGAATCTGTCCTCCTTAATGAGCTTTTCCAGAATCTGCAAAATTCCATTGTAATATGCCAATCCTTGACAGGGATTATTAGTGCTAAATCTAATCTAATACTAAAAAACAGTGCAGAAAATTAAATGCTGTGAGGAGCAGAAGACTCCCCTAGAAAAAGATAATGAATATCAGTCATGCAAGCAGTCTTGAAATCCTCTTTAGAAACAGGGCGCTGATATAGACGGAGCCTATGACCATTGACTAGTAGAGGTGTTTTAGAATCATCAATTGTTAAAAGTCTTACCGTTCCGTTTGGAAAAACATCATCTACTTCATATGGTCCAAGCCAGCGTGTACGAAGCTTACCCTGAAAATTTTCAAACCGAGAGTCATACAACAGGGCCCAATTACCTTTTTGGAACTGCTTGTGTTTGATAATTTTGTCATGCCACTTCATCCTTTGTTGCTGTATCATGGTTGTTTGATGAATGGCATCTAATCTTTTTTCATCCAACTCCAGAAGCTGCTGCAACCTAGCTGTCTGCACATCAGTCAAATCAAGATTAACAGCTAAAGCAGTTCTTAAAGTTTTAATCTCAAATTCCACAGGAAAAACAACATTTTTACCATAAACCAATTCATAGGGAGAAAAACCTGTAGTGTTTCTCCAAGTAGTTCTGTAAGCCCATAATGCCTCAGGGAGCCTTTGGGACCAATCCTTCCGGTTTTCCTTCACTGTTTTAGTTAGAATGGCTTCTAAAACTTTATTTGTGCTTTCCACCTGCCCATTGGCCCGGGGGTGGTATGGTGTAGTCATTCTATGTTGAATATGATATTTGTGAAGGGTAGATTTAAAACCATGAGAATTAAATGGAGGTCCTCCATCAGTAACTAGCTCTCTAGGAATTCCAAATCTAGTAAAGATTTCTTCAAATAAGAAAGCTAGGACAGCCTCTTCATTGGCTCTAATAAGTGCTTTGGCCTCCACCCATTTAGTCATATAGTCTGTACATACTAATATATAAGTTCTTTGATTGGATGGAGGGTTAATGGGTCCTATAAAATCCAAGGCCCATCTTTCAAATGGTTCAGCAACTACCTGGGGGTTTAATGGCATTTGGTCTCTATGATTGGGTTGACCCATTCTCTGGCAGCTGTCACAAGCCCTTACATATTTCTTTGCATCCTTGAATAATGAGGGCCAATAGTAACCCATCCTCAGAATTTTGTGTGTTGTTCTCTTATCAGCAAAATGCCCTCCACAAGGGCCATCATGACAAGCTTTCGATATGTCATACACTTCATCTTCTCTAATGCATCTTCGGATCTCCTGATCAAGCCCAGTGTAGAAAAGACACCCGCTTATCCAGCTATACCTGGCACTTTGTTGAACAATTCTTCTCTTTTCTCTGTATGACAGGTGTGATGGTAATTTTCCTGCAACCAAATAATTAGCAATATCCGCATACCATGGAGAGTGAGCAGAAACTGCAAACAAATACTCATCAGGAAAAGAATCATCTACTGGCATATCATTATCAGTTTTTAACCGTGAAAGGAAATCAGCCACCACATTTTCTTTACCAGGCCGATCTACAATTGTGATATCAAATTCCTGCAATAATAATAGCCATCTGGTAACTCTAGCATTTGTGACAGATTTATTCATTAAATACTTAATAGCTGAATGATCAGTGTGCACAAAAGTAGAATAACCAGTGATATAGTGTCGAAATTTATTAATGGCATAGATTACTGCAAGAAACTCCTTCTCGGTAACTGTATAATTAAGCTCAGCAGAGGTCATATTCTTACTGATAAAGTATATAGCATAAGGAAGATGATTTTCCTCTTGTCCCAAGACAGCTCCAATTGCAGTGTCTGAAGCATCAGAAGATATGTGAAAAGGGAGATTCCAATCAGGCCCCCTCAAAATAGGAGCAATAGATAACTGATGCTTGAGTTTTTCAAAAGATTTCTGACAAGAATTAGTCCACTTAAATTCAGCATTTTTCATAAGCAACACAAATAATGGAGAAGCTATCTTAGAGAAATATTTAATAAATCTTCTGTAGTATCCAGCATGTCCTAGAAAACTTCTCACATCAGTTTGAGTTTTAGGAACAGAAAGATTCTGAATGACCAATATTTTAGATGGATCTACCCGAATACCTTGAGATGAAATAAAATGTCCAAGCACTATTCCTTCACTCATCATCATATGGCATTTTTCAGTACTTAGGGAGAGGTGAGCTTGTATACATCGTTTAAGTACTTTCTCAAGGTTTTGTAATGCATCTTCAAAAGACACACCATAAGGAGTAAAATCATCCATAACTATTTCCATAGAATCATTCAGCATATCAGAAAAAATTCCTATAACAGCTCTTTGAAAAGTTGCTGGTGCATTACATAGCCCAAATGGAAGAACTCTATAGGCAAAAGTTCCCCAAGGGCTGGTGAAAGTGGTCTTGTCTTGGTCTTGGGGTGCAATTCTTATCTGATTATACCCACTGAATCCATCTAGAAAAGAAAATAATTTCTTCCCTGCCAGACTATCCAACACCCGATCAATGAAGGGTAAAGGAAAGTGATCCTTTTGAGTAGCTTTGTTTAAGGCTCTGTAGTCAACACATACTCTCCATTTCCCGTTTTTCTTAGGGACAATTACCAATGGGGAAACCCATTCACTGTCAGATATAGGGTATATAAATCCTGCATTAAGCAATTTTTGAAGTTCTTCCTTAACAATTTCCCGTAAATTAGGATTCATTCGTCTTTGGGGTTGACAAACAGGTCGGCATCCCTCTTTAATGTAAATTCGATGAGTACATAATTCAGAAGAAATACCTTTCATATCCGTGTAATCCCATGAAAATTCTTCCTTATATTCATGCAATAACTTCATTAATTGCTGTGTTTCAGCATCTGTTAGATCAGGATTTATGTTTAATGTCTTGCCGGGTTCAATTTCAACTGTTATGCTTTTAGATGAGATGGTGGTTAATGTCTGAGATGAGTCTTCAGATTCAATCCTTTCTTGTGTATCAGTTTCAAAAATTGCAGTTAATTGATTGTGTGTTTCAGCAATTACAGAAGAAGGTTCACAAATAAAATTATTAATTATCTCATCCTCTGTATTGTCTTTAAGAGTTAAAGCTTGTCCAATAGTTAAAATAGGCTGAACAGCATTATCATCATAATCCATCCATATAGAATCTTCATTATTAATTATTGGTGTAGCACGAGGATAAAGAGTAAGTTGTTTTGTTTCGTAACCATTAGAAATTGTCATTGAACCAGATCTGCAACTGATAAAAGCATCAGTTGTGGCCAGCCATGGCCTTCCTAGAATTAAGGGGTGTCCCCCCAGCTTTGTTTTAGTCTGCAATACAACAAAATCAGCTGGGTATTTCCAGGATTCAACTGAAATAAGTAGATCCTCAACAACTCCTTCAGGTTTAATTGTAGAACGATCAGCCAACTCTAGAATGGTGGGTGTATCTCTGATTGTGTTATTCAGCTGTAACAATTGTGAAGTTTCAAGAGTCCTTATGTTAATTGCAGCACCTAAATCTACCAGAACTTGGGGAATCATTGTTTTACCAATCTGAACTGTCACTATAGGATGGCCGGGATCACCATATTTCACAGGGGGGGCTTTTCCGGACATTAATGCAGACAAGTCCCCCATCACATGTACTGTAAGGGGGTCCTTAGTTTTCCTACCAGGTTTCTTAACACAAATATCCCTTAATGTTCTGGCATAAATTGGTACATCTCTTAATGCTTGTAAAAGTGGAATTTTAACATACAAATTTTGCAATTCCCTTAGAAGATTAAAAGCAAGTGTTTCAGCTGTTCTGGTTAAAACCAAACGCTCGGGGAATGGTGGTTCTGTTATTTCAACATTCTTGTTAGGAGGTGGTTGTGCTTCTTTATGTTTCTCAGTTTCCTCTTTATCAGAATCAGAAGAAGTTATGTCATCAATAATAGGCTCTACTATTTTCCCAGATCTCAAATGAATATCGTTACATTGCATAGTAGGAAATATAGACTGATTCTGAATATCAATGACTTGCACAACTTTATTATTGGGGTTAGAATTTGGTTGCACAGGTAGCTGGGGTCTCATTTGGTTATTTGGCGGAGCATTTGATGGCAGAGGAAGTGGTTTTTGGAATTGAGGCAATTGATTTGGATACGGGAGTTGTTGACTTCTCCAATTTGAATTCCAAGGGTTAAAAGAAGATGGCTGCTGTGGAGGCCAAGGAGTCCACATTGAAGGATCAACAAAGGGAGGGTTTGATTGCTGCATGGGTGGGAAATTCATTTGATTGAAGGGTGGGTATTGCATTTGATTGAAGGGAGGGTAATTTGTTTGACCAAAAGTAGAATAATTGTTCCAACAATTAAATGGCATACTAGGGTTCATACCTTGTCCTTTTGGTTGCCATTGTCTTCTTTGAGTTAGCAGGTAAACTGCTTCAGCTTCTTCTTCCGTTGGCTGCAATGTTGCCTTTATTCCTGGTAGAGATGGACATTGTTTTGTCTCATGATCTTTCTCACAAAGGGTACAAATTGGTATTTTATCCATTAGGCATTCCCTTAGTGGATGTTTGTCTCTGCACTTCGGGCAAAAGACAGCCAGAGTTGCTTCTGCTTTAGCCTACTTCTTCTTAACCTGCAAAGTGTCAATTTGTGAAGCAAAAGAACTTAACATCTCAGTTTTAAATTCTTCAAGTAAATTACCTATTTCAGCTCTTGTTGCTCCTCCACTGGCTGATTTCTGCACTCTTGAATAGGTGGAATCTCTTGTTTTGTTTCTTGCAGCTCCCCTAGAACACCTCTTAGCAAGTTCACAAATCTCATCATATGATTCTTTAGATATATCTCCTTTGGCAAGCATGTTTAACATATCTAAACAATCATCCCTTAAACCTCTAAGTAATATCGTTTTGCGAATTTCCTTACTTATATTCGGATGATCAGATCTCTGTATATTGTACTGCAGCCTTTCTATATAGTCCTCCAGACTCTCATCCGGTTTTTGTGCCATATTGAATAGTTCATCCTTATTTTCTCTCGTCCGGCAGTAGTCTTGATATTTAAGCAGAAATTTCTGTTTCATCTGCTCCCATGTTGTGATCACCTGACTTCCAAGGCTCATGAACCATCTTAAAGCATTCCCTTTTAAGGTGGCTGGAAACAGTTTCAACTTTTGAGCATTAGTAACATAATCATAACTTTTGCATAATATATCAAATTCAAAAAGAAATTCATCTGTATCTTCAGAGGATAACCCATGAAAGTTAGGTAAAGCAGACAATGGAATGTTTTTCATGGGAGTTATCCCTGCAGGGAGATCACTGATAGGAAATCCCAAGGTAGAGAGGGAATTTTCATCCCTTCTTTCTCCTTCAGGATCTACACGTCCTCCACCAAAGAAACCATCATTGTTTCCTTCCATTGTTGGCTCTCCTACTGCACTTGCTCGATCGTCAAGATCTTCTATTGGCTCTTCAATGTTTTCCACTGGTCGTCCAACACTTTCTATTATTTCCTCAATGTACTCTGTTGATTTACTAACACTTTCTTCTGACTCTCCAGCATTGACTGTTGGTTCTTCTATATTTTCAGGACCCACGACTTCCTCTGTTTTGTAATCTGATTGAGGGGAGTGCTGAAGTTTCGATCTTCGAGAACTTGATCTCTGTGATGATTCAGCCTTTGATACAATCTCGTCAATAAAAGTCTTTCTTCCTCCCCTTCCTTTGCCTTTGCCACCTGTGGGGTTAGTTTTCTTCTGGTTTCCGCGTCCTCTCATACAATCTGCACATTTAAAAAGAAAAGATTAATGCTTTTGAAATCTCTAATTACCTTCCCCGACAACGGCGCCAAAATGTTGGTTGCTTTAATTGCTTTCACAATTCAAGCTCCACATAAATTGTCAACCCGAGGAAGTCTTTTTATTTCAAAGATAATCACGCACTGGATATGCTCAATTTCAAAAGCAGAAACAGTGTTGTAGTAAAAAGCCACACAATTATCAATCACACAAATCTACTTATTCACACTCTGTTTAATCAAAGCTGAAGTCACTTAAGTTATAGCAGAAATAATTTCTATGTTGCAGTTAAAATCCAAACAAAGGAAAACCAATCTGCAAGAAAAGAAATCAATCAACCATAGCAGGAACAGGACCCTATTCCTTAGTTAGGAACTTCAGCACCTGCTGCCTGACACTTAATCACACTGTAGGAAAGGTAGCTTCAAGAGACCAAGACCCTATTCCCATGAACAGGAACCTTCAGCACTTGTTCTCCTGTTTCCAATCACACTGCAGGAAAAGGAAGGCAATTAATGGGAGCAAGACCCTATTCCTTTATACAGGAATATTCAGCACCTACTTCCCAGCATCATACATTCATACAATTAATAGAAATGGATTTCTCAACTTCCAAGAGTGAATGCGTTCAATACATGCAGCGCTAAAGAAACAGAGTACTACTGAACTGTGCAACTAGTGTTCAACAACAGAATTAAAGTGAAGTGCAAACAACGTAAAGAATTAAACAAATTACAGGAACCAAAGGGTGAATCTTGTGAGGAAGGCGGGCCCTTTCCCTCTCACAAGATTCCCCGGGGAAAGAATTAAATTGGAGCGCTCAAAAGAGGAATTTATTCATCTGTCAAAGTAAATGCTACACTACAGATGGAGTCTAGCTCCAGTTCTCACACAATGTTCTCCTGTAGCTTTACAAAAAATGAACTCCCTACTAATGATGATGTCTCCTCTTTTTAAAGAGGAGACATCTTTTACAATTACATGAGAGCAAATCTACGTTTATCCCAAATCTGTTCTCTTTCTCAAAACAGGACTATTATGTTCTTCCAAAAAAAAATATTGTTACAACAGAGACAACAAGAATGCTATCTTCAGGATAATCCAGGTAACCGTGTCTTCATGCTGTTACTACTATTCCACAAAAGGTTCTTCCAGAATCGCAAATTACGCATGAAGGAATTTGCGTGCTTGACGGCTGTTTCAACAACTGAGTCAGCTGTTTCAGCAACGGCCGCTTGTTCCTAGCAACGCATATAACTTATCTGCGATCTTTTGGACTTATGTTAGCAACGATGCACTTCAATTAATGATAAAATATAAGAGTATTATGGAATTATATGTAAAACAGATTAAACATATAATAAAGAAGAGGATTTTATATACCTTGGGATAAAGTAGATGAAAATGATAATGGAATCCTTTCTAATCATGGTTATAAAATTAAAATGGTGTCAAAGTAATATAGCAAAAATGATACATAGTGGAGTCCTAACACTTACGAATCCATAAGGTAATGTAAACGATAAGTGACATGGAAAATCATAAACCTATTTAACCAATTAATTAAGATAAGCGTACATATCCATTTCCCCAAAAACTTCATTAAGAGAAACCAAAAAAATGGATGTAGAGAGGCCTTATCGAGATTGTAAAACAATTCCTATGGTAGGATAATTTTTGGGTAAAAATAGGAAAATTTCAAGAAACAACACTAGGTTAACCACCAACCTATGGGAGATAATTTTATCTACAATTGTAAATCTCGTATACCATTATGGCCACATCAATGAGACATAGTGACTGGAATCACAACTTCACCTTTGAAAGGGGTTGTGGCTAGTTGAGCTATGGAGAGCTTTGTTATAGTTGTGTTGGACATAGGGATGCTTTCATCCCATGTGCATGGATGCTTCGAGATGTACATACAAAGAATGTGTATGATCATCCTATTGACGAAATTTGTTCGGCCACCAGTTTGGGGGTGGAAATCCATGAACTTAGTGAGATTGGTGTTGAGCCACAAATATGCCTATTTTTCCACCATACACAACCACCATTCATAACCTAAATTCCTATATTTTTAACTCATTTCATATCATAATTCCACAACTTGTTTCCAATTCATATCATACACTTCGTTGTTGATTATAATTGGTTTTCTTAAATTTTAAATGATTAGATATGACCTTTCTATGATTTTTTAATGATGGTTTATTCAAGTTTATTTACCTGCATGGATTCATTGCCGAAATTCTTCGTAAGTCAATTAAACTAGTTGCTACATGTCAAGTACAAAATGTATGTAGATCAAAATCTGAATTTGTGATCAAGTGAAGAAGAATCTTGTGGATTATGAGACTTGGAGCTTGTTCAAAGTACCCTCATTCAGGTAACCCAAAAATCGTTTGTCAAAATTTGTCATCATGAAGAAGTTATGGTTAGCGCAATTTTTAAGTACAAAATCGGTGCCGAATTCTGAGTTAAGTACAAAATCTTTGTGTTTAATGAGTTCAGGTCATCCACGGTCCCATATATTTTGGGTTGAACATTTATTTTTTTTATTTTTCAAGCCACATGAAGCTGCAATTAGATCTTCTAGACCTCAATCATGCTATGCATGGATTATGAGATTTCCCAAGACAAATTTTCCATAACCAATTCCAAAAACATCATTTGAAATGTATTTTTTTTGGAATTTTTCTAATATCACATCCTTGATTTTTGGATCTCAAATTGTAAAATCATAGTATATAGAAGGAGGTTTAGATAGAGGATAGTAGCACACACACACAGGAATTGCAGGCTACACATAAAGGAGCTACGTAGGAGTGGAAGAACAACTATAAGGTTGTTATATATTAAACTTGTTTTTGGATGAATAAAGGATGATGAAATTGATGTAATCTTGGTGTTCATTTCATGAATTGTTTTTGGGCCTACAACACATGGACATAAAAGGCCGCTTGAACCCATCGTGTTTCCAAGATTAACATAGAATATGTAATTGCGTTTATTTCCTTTTTTACATTTTATTTCTTACAAATGGTTTGAAGTAAATTTAATTTGTTTTCTCAATTTATTTCTGCAAATTATTTTTGTATTCTAGATTATTTAATTGCTTTCTAATTTATGGTGTCATCCTGGGAATAGTTTTATGTAGGAAGTGTGTTTTGCTTTAGTCAATAGATTTACATTTCATTTCAAAGTTTTTTGCTAAATAGTTTTCAATCCAACACTTCATTTCATATTCTAGATTTATTTATGTTTTGTAGATCTGAGTAAAGAGCAGCAATCTGAGTAGAGGGAAGTGAGTGCATTGCTAATGGTTTCTCTTTGCAGGTTTTGGAGTATGCACATAGCCGCGTTCTGTACTCAGGCTGCGTTTTGTACTCATAATCGATACGTTTTAGTTGATTGGTAGAATTTAGTTTGGAAGCATGAGTTGCATGATTTCAATAGAGTAATTATCATAGTTAATCATTTGTTTATTTTGCAGTTTATGGAATTCGAGACTATTTATTAATAAATTTCATTGTGTGAACAATTAGCTTTAGGCATAAATTTTATCTTTTACATGTTGAGTTTTTTTAATAAAGTAGCACTCATTTGAATAGATCGTTCATTATTTTCCCTAATTTCTCAGTAAGTTTTACTTAGTTCATTATTTGATTAGAGTTATTTCTTTTCTTGTCAACATATTAGTTTCAAACTATGAATAGAAATTTTGTACTTAATTTAGGAATAGATTTTAGATTTCATGATGTTATTTTAGGTTAGTTGTTTATATCATGTGTTACCTGCGCTTGTGCCTCTAAGTCTTACGACCCCAAATTGATAATTTAATGTTGGAATTTTAAGACATATAATTTCCCAACATTTTTGGCATTGTTTCCAGTGAGGTGCTAAAGGGATTAGATCATAGTTTCTTTCACAAGTTTTTTTGTGTGATTTTAGTTGCAGGAAAATCAAAGGGAATAGAGTGAATGGTAATACATCATCTACAGGTTTTTCAAATGAGTTGTAGCATGAGTTTGTGAGTTTTATTGCAATTATTTTTTAATTCATCATTAGTGAAGAAGTTATTTAAAGATAAAACATTTTTGGGGGTTTTGTAAGAACCCCCTATGTACTGATTCATGTTGCGAGACAGAATCATAAACCAGCAGAGAAACTAAGAGTTCATCCCACCACATTAAGAAATAATCTATCTCTCCATAGCCGTAAAGATTTGCCCTCATTCCTCTTTTCCTATCTACCGTTGGAGATCGAGAAATCATAAAATATAACCGATTGGGAGCATCTAGCCGAAACTACGATCGAAATAAATTTTACCATGCCCAACAGCAAGCCTTGTGTGCATACCAGAGACCTATTATCCAACTTTGTCTGGCATGATCAAGGAGGACTTTCAGAATGGTCCAAATGAAGAAATGGGCCAATACGACCAGGATTACATTGAGCATTGGTTCCAGATCACAATCCAATCAAAGTACCACTCGCATCTTAAAATACTCTTTATATCACATCTTTCAAAACTGTTTATTTTTCATGCTAATGTACGTTCTAAAGTTTATATTTTAATCCAGGCATGAATATATCTTTGTACCTGATCCACACATGGCTTCATTGGAATTTATCTTTCCCTTAAAGGAGCACATATTTTCTCCAGTAGAGTAGGAAATTTGGCATTGTAATAAATAAATAAATGAAAATAGTAAAGAGAAAAATAAGTCGTTTTGTGAAAACCAGCTTGTCTAGCACAGCTGGACAGGGACTTTGCTTGAAAACCAGGTAACTGGTGGGAAAATTTCCCAATGAAGTTTTTAAATTTGTATGAGTTCTTCAAATCATGTATCTTTCAAGTCATTATGTTTATACTCAAGTTGGTTGATATGGGATCCCTTAAGGCTCTCTTGTCGAGAAGCCTTATCCCATAGACATCATAACATTATATGGGATCAAGGTTAAAGTTAGATAAGGTACCTAGGAACTTGCATGCCTTAATTCCATGTATCCTTTTCATCTACTAAGAAAATATATCAATGTTTCTCGGTGGATGAATTTTGCAGTCCATTCGAATTCGACAAATCCATTCATGGCTAGTATAATGTACCTGTTCCTTGATTCCCATTGAAATCAAAGGTGGGATATCTTGAATTGGTTAATGACATCCTAAAGGGTTATTAATCCAATGATTCTTGTCTATGTTTCACATCGACACCATTTATTCACATATGGAATATTTCACATGGGTGTGCAACGGTTGAAGACTATATTTGTGATCTCAACACAGATTTGCAGCAGTTTGGATCTTTGTATGAGAATTTCCATTTTCAATTTCAGGAGTATATTAATTTCAGTAAATTATACCATGTAGCATCATGACCATTAATTTGCAGCAAAAATCACCTTTCCTCATTTTTTTTGGGACATACAACTCCTTAGGCATGGGGTATAATGGGACCTTCAGTTCATCCTTCATCCTTTCAATGCATACTTCAACCGTTAAACCCATCCTTCAACCTTCTTCAGTAGATCAGATCAACAGTCACATCTTCTCCAACTAGTCCATCGTCCACTTCATCTTGCAACACCAAGCACATCAACAAAAAAGGT
>JAXQQM020088040.1:0-33398 GCA_034641835.2 Pinus albicaulis
CTGAAAGGGAAATAGACAGCAATACAAGCATACGACAATATAGAAAATGCCAAAAATAGAACATAAAGCAAATACTCATAAAAATGTTGGGAATGCTATGCCATTTTATTAATCCGAGAATATAAAGAAATACAATAGATGATCGGAATGATAGCACCTATTCTTGCTCAAGGCAAGTGGAGAACTCTCTCAGAAAGACAGAAAATGGCTGCTCTAAGAAACTGCGTCCCAGCTGCTGGAAATCTGCCGTAAAACTACTGTTTTTGGAATAGACTGAAAACTAGGGGCTGATCCCCTTGCCGGAATGAGTTGAAAATCTGTGGACCACCTGTACTCACCAACCCGGACAAAACCCAAAAACCATATAAAAAATGGTCAGCCTCCGAAAATCACCAGAAAGTCCCTCCTCAAGGAATTACACTGCCCTCCAAGGCTCAACGCAGATGCCAAATGATAATAGTTGAAACAGTGCCACAAAATCCTCGAGAAACCTCCTATTGGCAAAGACTGATCCTCCACTCCGGATATCAACTGAAACTCCTGCAGAAACCCCGCAACGGAACACCTCCAAGTAGAACTGCGTCCTCTCTCCCAGGGACTGCGCAGTCACAAGAGAAGCCCAGCTCCTCAGCAAAACAACCAACCAAACCTCCCGCTAAATACTGAAGAAATGACCTTACCCGAGCAGGCACTCGAAGTCCCCCAGGGCTAAGGGTGAGATCTCCGACCGGAGACACTCAACGCACTAAACAGTGCTGCAGACAGGCTAAACAGCCAGCGTGCTCAAGAAGACAAAAGTCTAGCTCAAATATCATCAACAACAAGAATGCCAAATGAGAAGGCTCTCCCACCTTTTATAACGCTGGCCCCTCTCCAAAACCCTAATGTGGTCTCCCTCTCCTCCACGTGCTCCTCCTCCATCTGCGCAGAAGCTCCTAGAGGCTACGTGGGCCCCCTCCTTTGCGTGGTGTTGGACCCCCATGGCTCCCCATAAGTTATAACGTTGTGCTACTAGGGAAACACTTTATTTTATTTTATTTAAGTGAGTTAGACCCCCTCCTCTCACTTTTTATTTATTAATAAACTATAGTCGGCAAAACTATAAAAAATCGAATATTCCAATTAGCTATGGCTAATTAGGAATATTACAGTCTCCCCCGGCAAAACGTTGCTTGTCCTCAAGCAACTGAAGTGATGGATGCTGCAGTATCTTCTCATTCTCCCAAGTGGCATCCTCATCCGGCAAATTCTTCCACCTCACCAAGAATTCCCGGACCGTCCTGCTCCGTAGCTGCCTCTCCCTGGTATCAATAATAGCCTCTGGCTACAACACCAAATGCCCCTCATCATCCGTGGGTGGTAGCTCATCCGTGACTGTCACCTGTTGTCCCAACGCCTTCTTCAGGCATGATACGTGAAAAATATTATGAATCTTGCTGCCTTGGGGCAGCTCTAGCTCATATGCAACCTGTCCAATCCTGTGTATCACCCTGTACGGCCCATAAAAGCGGGGCTTGAGCTTCTCAGCCCCCTTATGCTTAAGTGACGACTGTCGGTATGGTTGTAATCACAGGTAGACCAAGTCTCCTACCTCAAACTGTCTCTCTATCTGATGTCTATCAACATACAGCTTTTGCTGGTTCTGCGCTGTGGCCATGTTATCCTTGAGAGCTCGGAGGATGTCCTGACTCTCTTGGATCCAAATCTTGGCTCTCGGAGCCCTGCTAACACCAAACATCACGTCCGCAAAAGATAAAGGATGATACCCATACAAAGCATAGAACGGTGACATACCAATGGACATGTGATGCGTCGTGTTATAGCAATACTCTCCCAGATGCAGCCACTTTATCCATGCTCGATGCTGCCCACTGACATAGTTACGCAAGTAGCCCTCCAGCCACTTGTTAACTATCTCCGTCTGTCCATCCGTCTGTGGGTGATAACTAGTGCTCGGTGTCAACTCTATCCCCACTAGCCGGAAAAGCTCCTGCCAGAATCCGCCCATGAAGTGGTTGTCCCTGTCACTGATAATGGTCTTAGGAAGACCATGCAGTCTGAAAATCTCTCTGAAGAACAGCTCAGCCACCTGTGCTGTTGTGTAGTGTGCAGATATGGAGAAAAAGTGCGCGTACTTCGTCAGTCAATCAACGATGACAAAGATACAATCCTTGCCCTGCACCATGGGCAACCCTGTGATGAATTCCATTGATATGCTCTCCCATTTCCCCTGTGGAATGGGAAGAGGCTGCAACAACCCTGCGGGATGGCTCATCTCTCCCTTGTTCCTCTGACAAACATCGCACTCCCTGACATGCTGGAGTACGTCCTCCTTGAGGCCCTTCCATGAGAACCTCTCTCTAATGGCCCTGTAGGTTTTGGTAAACCCCTGATGGCTAGCCAATGGAGAGTCATGTGATGCATGGAGTATCTTCTTCTTAAGCTGAGATCCCTCAGTCAAGAAGATCCTGTCCCTGTAATAGATGATCTCATCAACCACCCTGTACCTGTCATCTGCTACCTGTCCATCCAGCACCTCACATGCAAACCTGTCCTTAGAGTACTCCACTAACAGTCGAGCCCTCCAATCTGTATCCAAGCTCATAAGAGATAACGTGGCCGGTCTACGTGAAAGGGCATCTGCTACCACGTTATTCTTGCCTTTGACGTACTCAATGTCAAAGTCATAGGCTTGGATCTTACTGATCCACTTCTGTTGCCTCTCCTGCAACTGCTTCTGCTCCAGAAAGAACCTAAGGCTGTTGTGATCGGACCTCACCCTGAATCTACTGCCCACCAAATACTGCTGGTACTTGGCCAATGCATGCATAATGGCCAACATCTCCTTGTCGTATATAGAATACAACCTCTCATGCGGAAGGAGCTTCCGGCTCTCAAAGGCTATAGGGTGACCACCCTGCATCAATACTGCGCCGATCCCCTCTCCCGACGCATCGCACTCCAAGACAAATGGCTGCGTGAAATCCGGCAATGCAAGCATGGGGCAGCTACTCATCACCTCCTTGAGCCTATCGAAGGCTCGCTGTGCTGTATCTGACCAACTGAATGCCCCCTTCTTTGTCAAATCTGTGAGGGGTGCAGCGAGCTGTGAGAAACCCTTGACGAACTTCTGTAGTAAGTGCAAATGCCAATGAATCCCCGAAGCTCGGTCACGTTCCTCGGCTCTGGCCACTCTCTGATGGCCCGGATCTTCTCCTCGTGGAGTCTCACTCCGTCCACTCCTATGATATGTCCCAAGTACAACATCTCCGTCAATCCAAACTCACATTTGGAGAGCTTGGCATAGAACTGCTGCTCCTCCAAGATGCGCAATACTGTCTCAATATGTTGGAGATGCTCCTCCCAAGTCCTGTTGTATATGAGTATGTCATCGAAGAAAACCAATACAAACTTCCTCAGATGACTGCGCAAGATATGGTTCATGCACGACTGAAAGGTGGCAGGTGCGTTGGTTAGCCCAAAAGGCATAACCAGAAACTCGAAGTGCCCATAATGACACCTGAAGGCGGTCTTGGGAATGTCCTGTTCCCTCACGCGCATTTGATGGTACCCAGATCTCAAATCAATCTTTGAGAAGAACTGTGCTCCCCTCAACTCGTCCATCAACTCATCGATCCTGGGAATGGGGTACCTGTTTTTCAGGGTCTTTTTGTTCAGAGCCCTGTAGTCAATGCACATCTGCAATGTGCCGTCCTTCTTCTTCACCAACACCACGGAAGAAGCAAAAGGACTCGTGCTCGGTCGAATGTGCCCAAGGGCCAGCAACTCTTGAATAGCTCGCTCAATCTCATCCCGATAGGCCTTGGGATGCCTATAGGGTGTGGTGATCACTACCTGTATACCCTGCTCCAGCTCAATGGTATGCTCAAACCCCCGATCCGGTGGCTGCCCTGGCGGAATATCCCCGAATACTGTGGCATACCTGTCAAGGATGGTCTATACCTCTGGGTGCACTGCCTGTCCTTGTAGTCGCTGCCTCTGATGCCCGTAGCTCTACTGCCCACTCTATGTCTCCCTTACGGAAGGTTGCCTCCATCCGATGAGCCGAAACAGTCTGAGGCGGATATGTGTGTTGTCCCCGTATCTTCTCATGCCTCCCTGTCTTGGCATCATCCCACTCCATCTCTAGGGCCTTCCAATCCGTCGTGACCTTCCCTAGAGTGATAAGCCACTGAACACCCAGTATCATGTTGGTGTCCGGAATATCGACCACAAAAAAGTGATCTGTCAATGTATAGGTGCCCATCGTCACCGATAACTCGGGAACATATCGAGCACACACCATGGTCTGATTTCCTGGAACCAAAACTGAAAATCCATCGAAGCTCTCAGTCTGTATACCTCTCCGCTCAACCATCTGCGCATCGATGAAGTTGTGGGTTGCCCCACTATCGACCAAGACTGATACTCGCTGGCCACGCACTGTCCCCCGTACGCATAGTGTCAAATACTTGGGAACTCCCCGCAATGCTGCAAGAGCTCCTCCAGTAGGTGCAAACGATGTACCACCTGCTGGTGGTGGTGGAGGTGGCAAAGTATCCTGCACTGCATGACAATCTCCTGCCTCCACATCATCCTCCTCATCCTCTTCCCCGCTGCTCTCGAAGAAAACCTCAATGAAATGTGCTTTCCCAGCATTACATCTATGTCCTGGTGCCCATGGCTCCTGGCAGGTGAAGCACAACCGCTTCTTCTTCAGCTCCCTCCTGGCATCATCCTCAATCTGCACCCGTCCGGGATTCCCCTTGGGAGGCGGGATCCTCACGTCCCTTGCCTTAGGCTGGAAAGCCTATCTCTGGGGATAAGGGGTCCGAGTCCTGGGTAAGACATCCTGTAAATCTCGGGTCCTGCTGATAACATCCTGAAGTGTAGCTGGTCTAGTCGACCTGACTAGGCCACGAAGTGGCTCTGCTAATCCCTCCACAAACATGTAGATCATCCGAGCTGCGGATAGATCTGGCACCATCACTGAAACCCTCAAGAAATCCGCAATGTAAGCCTCTGGGCTCCCAGTCTGCTTGAGCCTCGTCAGCTCAACAAAGTGCTGTTCCGGATCCCTTCGGTCAAAACGCTCTATCACTCTCCTGGTAAACTCGGCATATGTCGTCACTGTAGAATGCCCGAGTGTCGTCATCCCATGAAACCACCAGTCCTGGGCCTCACCATCCAAATGTAATGTTGCCACCTTAATGGCCTCTGTCTCCGACATCTGATTAAGCTGGAAATAGATGTCCAACTTTTCCACCCAAGACTTTGCCGAACTGTTTGATGAACCATCAAACGTGGGCAAATGAAATCTGCTAGTTGTGCGGTGGTTGTCTCCGTCATGATGATACTGGTGCCCTCTATGATGATCGCGGGGTCTACTGTCCCGCTGGAGCTTAACAAAGTCTCTGAACGAGATAGCATCTCTGAACTCCTGCCCGTATGCTTGATACTCTGCAAAATAGTCACCCATGTGGCCAGGCTCTGGCTCCTGCTGTGCTCCTGCCCCTGTGTCCGCTCCTAGGAAGGTGGGCATAGTGGATCGCGTGGGTGCATGCGATGCCATAAGGGGGGTAGTCTCGCGCTCCGGCATATGGTGGGATGTGCCCGATCCCTCACCAATCTGAAAACCCCTTGGGGTTTCACGCTGTCTAGCCTCCACGACAGCGAATCTCTGCCCCATCGTCTCCATCTGTCTCGACAGATCCTGTACTGATTTGAGGAGCATTTCCCTATATCTCCTCGCATCATCATCGTCCCATGCCATAGGACCTTGCTGCCGCTATTCACTCACAAGCCGCTTCCACAGACTACACATGTCGTCTGATCCGTGTCCACCACTCGAACACAGTCTCCCTCTCCGTAGGTGTTCTCCAACCTATGCTCAATGTCTCTGTATTTCCTACCTCTGTAACAGATGTAGGGTTTATCCCTCGGTGTCATAGACTGCTAGCTCCACAGGCTGAGCCAGATCTATGCTTTGATACCACTGTAATATCCCGAAAGGGAAATAGACAGCATTACAAGCATACGACAATATAGAAAATGCCAGAAATAGAACATAAAGCAAATACTCATAAAAATGCCGGGAATGCTAAGCCATTTTATTAATCTGAGAATATAAAGAAATACAATAGATGATCAGAATGATAGCACCTATTCTTGCTCAAGGCAAGTGGAGAACTCTCTCAGAAAGACAGAAAATCGCTGCTCTAAGAAACTGCGTCCTAGCCGCTGGAAATCTGCCGTAAATCGCTGCTGCTGGAATAGACTGAAAACTAGGGGCTGATCCCCTTGCCGGAATGAGCTGAAAATCTGCGGACCACCTGTACTCACCAACCCGGACAAAACCCAGAAACCATATCAAAAATGGTCAGCCTCCGAAAATCACCAGAAAGTCCCTCCTCAAGGAATCACGCTGCCCTCCAAGGCTCAGCGCAAATGCCAAATGATAATAGCTGAAACAGTGCCACAAACTCCTCGGGAAACCTCCTACTAGCAAAGACTGATCCTCCACTCTGGATATCAACTGAAACTCCTACAGAAACCCCGCAACGGAACACCTCCAAGTAGAACTGTGTCCTCTCTCCCAGGGACTGCGCAGTCACAAGAGAAGCCCAACTCCTCAGCAAAACAACCAACCAAACCTCCCGCTAAAGGCTGAAGAAATGACCTTACCCGAGCAGGCACTCGAAGTCCCCCGGGGCTAAGGGTGAGATCTCCGACCGGAGACACTCAACGCACTAAACAGTGCTGCAGACAGGCTAAACAGCCAGCGTGCTCAAGAAGACAGAAGTCTAGCTCAAATATCATCAACAACAAGAATGCCAAATGAGAAGTCTCTCCCACCTTTTATAACACTGGCCCTTCTCCAAAACCCTAACGTGGTCTCCCTCTCCTCCACGTGCTCCTCATCAAACTGCGCAGAAGCTCCTAGAGGCTACGTGGGCCCCCTCCTCTGCGTGGTGTTGGACCCCCATGGCTCCCCATAAGTTATAACGTTGTGCTACTAGGGAGATACTTTATTTTACTTAAGTGAGTTAGACCCCTCTTCTCACTTTTATTTATTAATAAACTATAGTCGGCAAACTATACAAAAATCGAATATTCCAATTAGTTGTTGCTAATTAGGAATATTACAATAGAACAAATAAAGAAGACAACAACACAACCATAAGAGACAACAAAGTGGTCCAAGACGAGGGAAAAACCCCACAAGGGGGAAACCCTTTCAAATATTCTTCTTCAATAGATCGTCATAAAACGTTTTCAGTAGAGAGTACAATGAGCCCAATACATATGCAGCAGAAATACATAGATTAGATCTACAAATCTACAACATCAAGAGACAAGTATCCAATAGATCACCGAATCCAACTGATATCAACTGTCAAATCCTAGAACTGTATCCAGGATGCTACCAAAGACTAATTGCGTGCCTGTGTGACTGAGTGAATGATGTCTAGAAGCGTTGCACAAGCAATAGAGGTTGATCTAACTCAGATATGCTTAGAAAAATCCTTAGTCGCACCCACAAGACGTTGTGCCTGCATCTATCGCTCCCTGGCCGCAGGAAGGTCACTCTATGCTTGCGACTTTGGCCCGGATCAACCCGATCTAGCCCTAGAACCCTAGCTGCGACCTTGCCACGTTGTGCCTGTGGCTATGGCACCCTGGACGCTACCTTGCCACGCTGTGACCGCGACAATGACATTCTGGATGCTACCTTGCCACACTGTGATCGCGACTATGGCACCCTGGACGCTACCTTACCACGCTATGATCGCCGCTATGGCGCCGTGGATGCTACCTTACCACGCTGTGCCCGCGGCTAGAGCCCGATTTCAGTAGTTTTGTGCCTGCGGCTATGGCCCAGAAGCCCTGGTTCAGAGCAAGCCTCTCAACTGTGATTCCGTACCCCATGCGAGCTTCTTCCATCGAACCTGTACGAGCCAAAACATAATAGATGAACCAAGACAAAAAGTGCAAGAAGAAAATCTTATGAGCGAATGTGCAAGAATGAGCTTGAGGCCGCTTCTATTTATGGCTTTTGTGAGGGACCGCTTGGGGCTTTGACTAAATCCACATGTGCTTAGGCCGACACATTCGATTTCATTTTAATAAATAAAATAATTCATATTTTAACATTTTCTTAACCGATTGGGGCAATCTATAGGTCGATTTTGGTCCTATCGAAAAGAGGAATCTAATGCAATTATAATCTTGATCGTGTGAGCTGTCCAAAGTGGAATTTGACCCTAGTTGCAAAAATTAACACTCCCTCTCAATTAGAAAGAATTCCACTTGGTAACCTATGGCTGTAGATATTCACATCATGGTGTCGTCATGCTAAGATTGTCACTGCTCAACTCCATCTGCCGAAACTTTCTTGGATCTAGAAGAAGAAGAATTGGGGAGCAATAGCTTCCACCCATACCAAGCAATAGGATAACACATCATACATGGGAGCAAATCTTCAGCCCTAGATTCTCAAAAGGGGAGCAACTCTCAACCCAATCCTATTGCATACTGATCTTCCCATCAATGACCCTCAATAGTCATGTGGTAGAACACTTGCATCATAATTGACTTGGGTTGTACACCCCAAGTACACTCTCGACTCATTGCCAAACGAGGAGCAGTATTCCCAACAAGCCTTTCTTGAGGGTATGATGCCAACTGGGGTATACTTTGCATAGACCAGATAGGGGAGCAACATCTCAACCTTGGGTAACTGATAGGGGAGTACCCTATTGTCTAGAGATCTCTCAACCCCAAGTGCCCTCTATCTCAATTTCTAACCCTGGGAGCTCAACCAAGGTAGGAAGAGTTTGCTCAGTGTCCTCGATCAACGACACCCCTTTTTCGGAGGGGCTACATCAATCAGTCCAAGTTGTTATATGAAGTCCAAGAACTTTCCTTTTATGTAGTGCCTTGGTGAGAATATATGCTATCCGCTCGTCAGTCGATATTGGGTAGAGTTTAACAACTCCTCTCTACACCATGTCACGAATAAAGTGATATCGAATCTCAATGTGCTTGGACTTGTCATGAAACACGGGGTTCTCTGCCAAACAGATCTCTTGTTGTCATAGAATATCACTGTGGTATCTAAAAATTGACCAAATAGCTCACCAAAGAGCTTCCTTAACCACACAGCTTCGTAACTAGTCGTGCTAGCAGCAATGTATTCTGCTTCCGCGGTGCTCAATGCTACCGAGTTTTGCTTCTAGCTCATCCAAGATATCATGGCGAAACCAAGACTAAAACAACATCCAAATGTACTCTTTCTGTCAGTAACATTTTCTGCCCAGTTAGCATCAGTGTATCCATGAAGTTGAACGTCTCCAGCAGAATATCTCAGACCAAGTGTCATTGATCCATGTAAGTATATCAATACATGTTTGGAAGCATTCCAATGTGCATGAAGGGGCTCAGTCATGAATTGAATCAATGTGTTGACTGCATAACATATATTTCGACAGGTGTTCACAAGGAACATCCGAGCCCCAATTAGTTGTATGTATTCATATGGATTTTCTAGATCAGGTCTAGCTGCTTTTCCACACAAATTCTTGAAATTCATCTCCATCAGAGTAGGCATGGATTTTCACTCAGTCATACCAAAAATTTCCAACAACTTCACAACATACTTTCCCTGTGAGAGAAAGATTTCGCCAGGCCTTTGCCACACCTCAAGGCCCAAAAATTAGGGCATAAGTCTAAGGTCTTTCATCTCGAATTCAAAGGCTAGCTTCCTCTTACATTCATTCATCAAAGGTTCACTTCCTGTCAAGAATAGATCATCAACATATAGAACCAAAATTAGTGGCATACCTTGGACAACCTTAAAATAGAGGTTGGGATCAACATTGCTTCTTGTGAAGCCCAACTTCATTAAATAACTGTCAATGCATGCATACCAAGCACGGGGAGCTTGCTTCAAACCATAAAATTCTTTCTTCAACTTGCAAACATGCGTTCTGCGATCTTCCACTTCAAATCCATGTGGTTGTTCAACATATACCTCTTCTTATAACATGCCATGAAGGAAAGTGGTATTTACATCCATCTGATGAAGGGTCCATCCTTGACTAGCATCAAGGACAACTATCGAATGCATGGTTGGGTATAGAGCCACAGGTGCAAATATGTCATCGTAATCTTCTCCCTCTTTCTGAGAGAAACCTTGAGCTACAAACCTTGCTTTGTATTTCTCAATATCGCCATTGATTCCATGTTTGATCTTGAATAGCCATTTTGAAGTCACAACAGACTTCCCATGCGGTCTCGGCACAACATCCCAAACATTGTTTTTCACAATAGATTCATATTCTCGGCCATAGCATCCTTCCACACTTGTTCTTTGACGACTTCTTCGAATGAGGATGGTTCAACTTGAATCATAGTGCTCATGGCAGCTACATATCCCTGATACCTGCATGGTTGTTTTCTTTCTCTGAATGACCTGTGAATGGGAGCATTTCTTTCATTATCTAGTAGAGTGTCGCAAAGCCAAAGTAGTCTCTTCCTTGTAGGAGGATCACTTAGATCATTATTGAATCTGAATACTTTGATTCTTTTCCCTGATTGATTTTCGATCAAAGCTTTGAATTCTTGGAATTTGTGAAAGGCTTCATCCTTTATCTTAAGGCTGTATATCCATGTGTTTCTTGAGAGGTCATAAATGAAGGTGATGTAGTAGAGATGACCACCAATTGAATACACAAGCATTAGAGCACATATATCTGAATGAATGAGATGGAGGATGTCAATTGTCTTGTTATTGGAAGGGAATGGTCCCCTGGTTTTCTTTCCACTCACGCAACGTGGACAAACTCCATCATGATGAGCTTGAACATGGGAATACCTGAGACCAGTTTCTTCAATTTTGGAAGAGCATTATAGTGTAGATGAGGTACCTTGTGGTGCCACAATTCACTCAGATGATTGGTGTTATGAACAATGCTAGAAGTGGCCTTCCTGTGACTTTATAGAGTCCTTCAAATCTCAGACCTAATGTGAATGCATGTTTCATATGTGAATCAGTAGACCAAGTCAATACTTTTCCATTGATGAAGGGAACCCTCATCCCCTTATCTTCTAATGCGGATATAGAAATCAAATTCTTCATTAGACCTGGCACATACATAACACCATGTAGTAATATTGATTCCCCTGAATTCACTGAAATTTAACATATCCAAAACCTTTTACGGGATGAGTGGAGTTATCTCCAAGAATGATTTTCAGCTTAGTCTCCCTCTCTACTAGATTAGAAAGGACTTCCTTGTAACCAGAGAAGTGATGAGTGGCCCCACTATCAACCAACCAACTATCCCACGAATTCGGTGGAGAAGATCTAGTAAGTGCAGAAATGAGAATATATTCAGATTTATTCACAACATTACTTTTATACTTGGGAGCCCTTGACTTCTTTTGAGGAGGATGTTCTTCTTCACGATCGCTTGAAGAACCTCTTCTTCTCCTTTCATATATTCTGTCACGGTTGTTCCTTTGATTGTCTCTTCTCCTTTTATTATTATTGTTGCTTCTGGTGCTGTATCATGATCTCTCTCTCTTCTTAGGACAATCACGTGCATAATTACGTATCGTCTGACTCGGACATAGAAGGACCATCTAGAATATCCTTGTCATCATCTTCTTCCTTGGGAAGAGGAGGCAGAGGAAGGTCTCTTGCTTTACCAAGAGCTACATTTTCATCGAAAGTTACGTCCCTGCTAATTTGGACTTTCCTTTGACTAGGAATATATATTTTGTATTCCTTACAGTTTTCACAATAACCCACAAACATACCTTTTCTTCCTGTAGCTTCCAACTTGTTTCTTTTGTCCTTCAGCACGTGAAAGAGTACGGGGCATACAAATATACGAAGATGGCTTATGTCGGGCTTGTTACCCGTGAATATTTATTCAGGGGTCCCTTTTTTCGGTGCTTGATGAGGCACTCGTCTTTGAACATTTACAACAACATGTGTGGCTTCAGCCCACAAAAACTTTGGTACCTTTTGATCATGAAGCATGGCATGAGTAGCTTCCAATATAGACCAATTCTTCCTTTCAGCTATGCCATTCTGTTCAGGTGTATATGGCACAATAGTTTCCTTCTTGATCCCTTCTTTCTTGCAGAATGCTATGAATTCTTTTGACATGTATTCCCCTCCATTATTGAATCTGAATATCATCATAATATCCCCAATGGGGAAATAACCAATAATGCACAGAAATATGCTAGACAGATATAGAAAATACAATGCTGAACCAGATCATAGAACAAATACACATAGATTGCCAGGAAACTGAGCCATTTTATTAATCCGAAAGTACATAGAGAGGAGTACAAGAAAATCAGAATAAATGCACCTATCCTTGCCCTAGGCAAGTGGAGGCCCTCTCAGACAAATAATGGCTGCAACAAGGGCAGCGTCCTAGCTGGCTGAAGACTGCTCTGAAGACTGAAGCTGGACTGCATTGGAACTATGAGCTGAAGACCAAAATATAGCTGATATCAATACTCCAAACCCTCACCAATGAAAACGCTGTCTCTGCTAGTGACAGCGCTGAAACAGATGTGGTGCTGGTCACCAAACCCTCCAGATGAAAAGCTCAGCTCCTCAAGGCCAAAAACGCTGTCAAGCCCTGCTCACATGACCCTGCTCATCAGATCAGCGTCCTCCCAGATGGATCAGCGTCCCACATGCTCAGATCTGCTGGATCTGAAGCCTACAATCCAAATCTGCGTCCTCCTATATCAGATCTACTGCTATCACCTCAGATCTATGCTAGATCTGACAATATCTCTTCAGATCTGCAACCTCCAAGGCTGGATCTGATGTTATCTCTTCAGATCTAGGCTGGATCTGCCAATATCTCCTCAGATCTGCAATCTCCCAAGCTGGATCTAATGCTATCTCTCCGCATCCGCAACCCACGTAACCCGCATCTCGCACCTATCCGCTTCGTACCTACAATGTTTAAGGCCGGATCTACCGCTGTGCCTCGGACCTCGGCCCTCTTCCTCGTCGGAGTTTTAATGCTCACCCAAGATCGATTCGCGTCCTTCCTCCTCCCGAGCCGTTTTCCGGCTGACCGGGATCGCGTCCTTCCCCGGGAACACCGTCCTCACTTCCAAGGCTGATCTCAAGGCCCTTCTCCTCCTCCCCGGAACAGTCATTCCTCCTTCGATCTCACATGAACACAAGAGGGCTTCTTCTCCAAATCTCCACCTCGAAAAATGCTACCAATTCCTAACAAATCGAAGGGTGTTACTCGTAAAATAACCTTACTAGGGCGGGCACTCGAAGTCCCCCGAAGCTAAGGGTGAAACCAGAAATAACCTTACCAGGGCAGGCACTCGAAGTCCCCCGAGGCTAAGGGTGAGACCTCCGACCGGAGACACTCGGTTGCACTAAACAGTGCTGCAGACCCGGTTGCACTAAACAGTGCTGCAGACCGACTAAACAACCGACATGCTAAGCAGACAGAAGTCTAGCTCTCAATATCAATATAGAATAATGCATGTCCAAATGAGGTGAGAACCCCTCCTTTTATAATGCCAAACTCCCTCCAAAACTTAACTGCGTCCTTACTCTCCTTTGACCTGCGCAGTTAACCTTGGGTCAGCCTGATGCCTCCCCATCATACTCATGTGGACCCCCAAGGCCCTCTCTCTAAGTTATAACGTCAATCAACTAGGAAAAGAACACTTTATTTATAAAGTGAGGTGACTAAAGTGAGGTGACCCCTCTTATTTCTCACTTTATTTATTATTTCTAGCTAAAGCGGCAAAATAAAGCAAAATTGAAATATTCCAATTAGCAAGGCTAATTGGGAATATTACAGTCTCCCCCGGCAAAACGTTGCTTGTCCTCAAGCAACTGAAGTGATGGATGCTGTAAGATCCTCTCATCCTCCCAAGTGGCATCCTCATCCGGCAAATTCTTCCATCTCACCAAGAACTCTCTGATCTTCCTGCTCCGCAGCTGTCTCTCCCTGGTGTCAATAATGGCCTCCGGCTGTAACACCAAGTGCCCCTCATCATCTATAGGCGGTAGCTCCCCGGTGACTGTCACATGCTGACCCAGTGCCTTCTTCAGGCATGATACATGGAAGATGTTGTGAATCCGGCTGCCTTGGGGCAGTTCCAGCTCATATGCAACCTGCCCGATCCTGCGTATCACCCTGTATGGTCCATAAAAACGAGGCTTCAGCTTCTCTGCCCCCTTCTGTTTGAGCGAAGACTGTCGGTATGGCTGTAACCGTAGGTAGACTAGGTCCCCTACCTCAAAGTGTCTCTCCACCCGACCCTTATCAGCATACAACTTCTGCTGATTCTGTGCTGTGGCTATGTTATCCTTGAGAGTCCGGAGGATATCTTGGCTCTCTTGGATCCATAACTTGGCTCGCGGAGCCCTGCTAACACCAAACATCATGTCCACAAAAGATAGGGAATGATATCCATACAATGCATAGAAAGGTGTCATACCGATAGACATATGGTGGGTTGTGTTGTAGCAGTACTCGCCCAGATGTAGCCATTTCAGCCACGCTCTCTGCTGCCCGCTGACGTAGTTACGCAAGTAGCCCTCTAGCCACTTGTTAACTATCTCCGTCTGCCCGTCCGTCTGGGGATGATAACTAGTGCTCGGTGTCAAATCGGTCCCCACTAGTCGGAAGAGCTCCTGCCAAAATCCACCCATAAAACGGCTGTCCCTGTCACTAACAATGGTCTTGGGTAGACCATGCAATCTGAAAATCTCCCGGAAAAACAACTCTGCCACCTGTGCCGCTGTGTGATGTGCCGAAATGGCGAAAAAATGAGCATACTTCGTTAGCCGGTCAACCACTACGAAGATGCAGTCCTTGCCCTGTACTGTGGGCAACCCCGTGATGAAGTCCATCGAAATACTCTCCCATTTCCCCTCCGGAATGGGAAGCGGCTGCAACAACCCCGCGGGATGGCTCATCTCTCCCTTGTTCCGCTGGCAAACCTCGCACTCCCTGACATGCTGGAGTACGTCCTCCTTGAGGCCCTTCCATGCAAATCTCTCCCGGATGGCCCTGTACATCTTGGTGAACCCCTGATGGCCCGCCAATGGTGAATCATGTGAAGCCTGGAGTATCTTCTCCTTGAGCTGAGCTCCCTCAGTCAAGAAGATCCTGTCCCCGTAATAGATGACCTCATCGGCCACCCTGTATCTGCTATCTGCTACCTGTCCATCCAGCACCTCGCATGCAAATCTATCTTTGGAGTACTCAACCAGTAGTCGAGCCTTCCAGTCAGCGTCCAAGCTCATGAGTGATAACGTGGCTGGTCTACGGGAAAGGGCATCAGCTACCACGTTATTCTTCCCCTTGACATACTCTATGTCGAAGTCGTAAGCCTGGATCTTGCTGATCCACTTCTGCTGCCTCTCCTGCAACTGCTTCTGCTCCAGAAAGTACTTCAGGCTGTTATGATCCGTCCTCACCCTGAATCTGCCACCTACCAGGTACTGCCGGAATTTGGCCAACGCATGCATGATGGCCAGCATCTCCTTATCATATATGGGATATAGCCTCTCGTGTGGAAGGAGCTTCCGGCTCTCGAACGCAATCGGATGACCCTCCTGCATCAAAACTGCTCCAATCCCCTCTCCTGATGCATCGCACTCTAGGACAAAGGGCTGCGTAAAATCTGGTAGTGCTAACACTGGACAACTGCTCATCACCTCCTTGAGCTTATCAAAAGCTCGCTGCGCTGTATCCGACCAACTGAATGCCCCCTTCCTTGTAAGCTCCGTGAGGGGTGCAGCAAGCTGTGAGAAGCCCTTGACGAACTTTCGGTAGTAGGTGCAGATACCAATAAACCCTCGAAGTTCTGTCACGTTCCGTGGCTCTGGCCAGTCCCTGATAGCCCTGATCTTCTCTTCGTGGACTCTCACCCCGTCCACTCCTATGATGTGTCCCAGATACAGCATCTCCGTCAATCCAAACTCACACTTGGAGAGCTTGGCAAAGAACTGCTGCTCCTCCAAAATGTGCAAGACCGTCTCAATGTGCTGGAGATGCTCCTCCCAAGTCCTGCTGTAGATAAGGATATCATCAAAGAAAACCAGCACAAACTTCCTCAGATGATCCCTGAAAATGTGGTTCATACAAGACTGAAAAGTAGCTGGTGCATTGGTCAACCCGAATGGCATGACCAAAAACTCAAAGTGCCCATAATGACACCTGAAAGCAGTCTTGGGAATGTCCTGTTCCCTCATGCGTATCTGATGGTACCCGGATCTCAAATCGATCTTTGAGAAGAACCGTGCCCCCCTCAACTCATCCATCAGCTCGTCGATCCTGGGAATGGGGTACCTGTTCTTCAGGGTCTTCTTGTTCAGAGCCCTGTAATCAATGCACATGCGTAATGTACCGTCCTTCTTCTTCACCAGCACTACTGAAGAAGCGAAAGGACTGGTGCTGGGTCGAATGTGCCCAAGGGCCAGCAACTCCTGAATGGCCCGTTCTATCTCATCCCGATAGGCCTTGGGATGCCTATACGGTGTGGTAATCACCGCCTGTATCCCCTGCTCCAGCTCGATCGTGTGCTCAAACCCCCGATCCGGCGGCTGTCCTGGCGGAATGTCCCCAAAAACTACTGTATATCTGTCGAGAATAGCCTGTAGATCAAGGTGCACCGTCCGTCCTGTATCTACTGCCTCCGAAGCCCGCAACTCTACTGCCCACTCTATATCTCCCTTGCGGAATGTCGCCTCCATGCTGTGTGCCGATACTGTCTGGGGTGGATATGTGTTCTGCCCTCGTATCTTCTCATGCTTCCTCGTCTTGGGATCATCCCACTCCATCTCTAGGGCCTTCCAATCCGTCGTGACCTTCCCCAGAGTAATAAGCCACTGGACCCCCAATATCACATTGGTGTCCGGAATGTCCACCACAAAGAAGTGATCGGTCAATGTATAGGTGCCCATCGTCACTGATAATTCTGGTACATATTGAGCACATGCCATGGTCTGATCTCCTGGTACCAAAACAGAAAACCCATCAAAGCCCTCCGTCGGTATGCCTCTCCGTGCAACCATCTGGGCATCAATGAAGTTGTGGGTGGCCCCACTGTCGACTAAGACCGAAACCCGCTGTCCGCGCACTGTCCCCCGTACGCGTAATGTCAGATACTTGGGGACCCCTCGTAATGCTGCTAGAGCTCCCCCAGTAGGTGCGAATGATGCCCCACCTGCATCGGGTGGTGGAGGTGGTAAGGTACTCTGCGCTGCATAACATCCTCCTGCCTCCTCATCATCCTCCTCATCCTCTTCCCCGCTACCCTCGGAGAAGACCTCTATGAAATGTGCCTTCCCTGCCGTACATTTGTGTCCCGGTGCCCACGGCTCCTGGCAAGTGAAGCACAATCGCTTCCGCCTCAGCTCTCTCCTGGCCTCATCATCAAACTGTCCTCGTCCTGGATTCGCCTTGGGAGGCGGAACCCTCGTGTCCTTACCCTTAGGCTGGAAAGCCTGTCTCTGGGGATAAGGTGGCCGAGTCCTAGGCAAGACATCCTGTGGGTCACGAGCCCTACTGATAGCATCCTGTAGTGTAGCCGGTTTGTTTGACCGGACTAGGCCACGAAGTGACTCTGACAGCCCCTCCACAAACATATAGACCATCCGAGCTGTCGATAAGTCAGGTACCATCACTGAAACCCTCAAGAAGTCTGAGATGTATGCCTCTGCACTCCCCGTCTGTCTGAGCTTGGTTAGCTCAAAGAAATGCTGCTCCGGATCCCTCCTGTCAAAACGCTCCACCACTCTCCTGGTGAATTCAACATATGTCGTCACTGTGGAATGTCCCAGTGTTGCCATCCCATGAAACCACCAGTCCTGGGCCTCACCCTCTAAATGCAATGCAGCCATCTTAATGGCCTCCATCTCCGGCATCTGGTTAAGCTGAAAATAGATGTCCAGCTTCTCCACCCAGGACTTTGCCGTAGTCTTCTGTGAACCATCAAACATAGGCAAATGGAATTTACTAGCTGCACGGTGACCATCACGGTGGGATCCACGTCCCTTGTGCTGGTGCTGCTCATGCTCTGGGGCTTTGACGCCACATCGGTACTGGAAGTAGCGCTCCAAGGGGAAAGAATCCATGAATGCCTGACCTAGGCCCTGCCATTCTGCAAGAACGGCTGCATATTGAGCTGGACTCACATCTCTTGATGCTGTCGACCCCTCGTCCTCTACCGGGAAGGTAGGCATGGTGGGTCGCGTGGGTGCTGGATTGACCCTCTGTGCACCACCCCGCACTCCTGTCTCTGTGTCTTCGGGTGTGAATGTGGGCATATAGGGTCTCTGCGCTGTCACAATAGGAATAGCATCTGGTATGTGGCGAGACATGCCCGACCCTTCTCCAACCTGGGAAACCCTAGGGGGTTCTCTCTGTGCTACCTCTACAGCTGCAATCCTCTTGGATATATCCTGTACGTGATGGATGAGTGCATCCAACTTCTCAGCTGTGTCTGCCATCGGATCCCGCTGCTCTGTCTCTGAATCTGTTTCAGGTGGCTCCTGATCAGAATCACTTCCCCCGAAGAGACTCTTCCGATGGGTGTAGGGGTTATCCCCGGGCGTCATAGACTGCTAGCACCACAGGCTGAGCCAGATCTATGCTCTGATACCACTGTAATATCCCCAAAGGGGAAATAACCAGTAATACACAGAAATATGCCAGACAGATATAGAAAATACAATGCTGAACCAGATCATGGAACAAATACACATAGAACACCAGAAAACTGAGCCATTTTATTGATCTGAAAGTACATAGAGAGGAGTACAAGAAAACCAGAATAAATGCACCTATCCTTGCCCTAGGCAAGTGGAGGCTCTCTCAGACAAATAATGGCTGCAACATGGTCAGCGTCCTAGCTGGCTGAAGACTGCTCTGAAGACTGAAGCTGGACTGCACTGGAACTATGAGCTGAAGACCAAAAGAAAGCCGATATCAATACTCCAAACCCTCACCAATGAAAACGCGGTCCCTGCTAGTGACAGCGCTGAAACAGATGTAGTGCTGGTCACCAAACCCTCCAGATGAAAAGCTCAGCTCCTCAAGGCCAAAAACGCTGTCAAGCCCTGCTCACATGACCCTGCTCATCAGATCAGCGTCCTCCCAGATGGATCAGCGTCCCATATGCTCAGATCTGCTGGATCTGAAGCCTACAATCCAGATCTGCGTCCTGTCCCTCCAGATCTGCGTCCTCCTATATCAGATCTACTGCTCTCTCCTCAGATCTATGCTAGATCTGACAATATCTCTTCAGATCTGCAACCTCCAAGGCTGGATCTGATGTTATCTCTTCAGATCTAGGCTGGATCTGCCTATATCTCCTCAGATCTGTGATCTCCCAAGCTGGATCTAATGCTATCTCTCCAGATCTGCCACCTACAGAACCAGATCTGCAAATATCTGCTCAGATCTACAATCTCCAAGGCTGGATCTATCAATGTGCCTTCAGATCTGCGTCCTCCTCTTCCTGCTGGAGCAGCGTCCTCACTCCCAGACTGATCTGCGTCCTTCCTCCTCCTGGAACAGCGTTTTCCCTGCTCAGATCTGGACTGCGTCCTCCCTGGAACAGCGTCCTCACTCTCCAAGGCTGATCAGCGTCCTCTCCCTCCTGGAACAACGTCCCTCCTTCTCAGATCTGCGCAGCCACAAGAGGGCTTCTTCCTCTCCAAATCTCCACCTGAAAATGCTGTCAATTCCCACTGAAACTGAAGGGTGTTACTCAAGAAATAACCTTACTAGGGCGGGCACTCGAAGTCCCCCGAAGCTAAGGGTGAAACCAGAAATAACCTTACCAGGGCAGGCACTCGAAGTCCCCCGAGGCTAAGGGTGAGATCTCCGACCGGAGACACTCGGTTGCACTGAACAGTGCTGCAGACCGACTAAACAACCGGCGTGCTAAGCAGACCGAAGTCTAGCTCTCAATATCAATATAGAATAATGCATGTCCAAATGAGGTGAGAACCCCTCCTTTTATAGTGCCAAACTCCCTCCAAAACTTAACTGCGTCCTTACTCTCCTTTGACCTGCGCAGTTTACCTTGGGTCAGCCTGATGCCTCCCCATCATACCCATGTGGACCCCCAAGGCCCCCTCTCTAAGTTATAACGTCAATCTACTAGGAAAAGAACACTTTATTTATAAAGTGAGGTGACTAAAGTGAGGTGACCCCTCTTATTTCTCACTTTATTTATTATTTCTAGCTAGAGCGGCAAAATAAAGCAAAAATGAAATATTCCAATTAGCAAGGCTAATTGGGAATATTACATCCCCTCATGCTTGCTAGTTGATTCAACGATGATCCTCTACAAAACTTCCAACAAGCATTAGCTCATATGGATTAAATCAATAAAAAATGGCAAGAGAACTCTAAAATTTGTATGAAAATAAACAGAGTTTTCTAGCCTAGAGCATATCAAACAAACAATTGTAAATGTAAGATAACTATACATCTACAATTCAACCAAAGAATATGAGAAAAATGAAATATAAATCAAAGGCACAAGTAGAGATATACCATCAATGATCCAAGCAATGTTCCAATGGAATAACAATCATGAATGAACCCCAAAGTCTTTTTATTCATATGAAGAACACAAGTACATAGAAGCAGAGCTTCGCTAAGCACAATAGCTAGTAAACAATGATACAATATGAAAACCCATGGCTACATTATATAGAAAGTTGGGAGCAAATCCCAATGAAGAACCATATGCCAAGTGGTGCGAAGGAGGAGATCATAAGGAAAATTCAAATTTGATATGTGGAGCTCCATTGCCAAGTGTAAAAATCGGATTCTGACAAGTTGACATCATTTTCTTCTTTCCTTATGTGACAAATACGAATTTTATGATGGAATGACAAGTGTATATGGTTGGTAACCCATGTGGGGACAATTTTCCACAAAAATCTCCACCAAATATTCTCCCAAATCCTCCCAAATATGCACTAACTTAACAACTTCTTATTTCCAAGTAAGCAGCTCTCATTTAATGTCGGAAATTCAATTTTATTTGAGCACATGTCTTTTCCTTGATTTTAGGAGTCCACATCACCTTGGAACTTCACTTTAGCTCCACCATAATTTTCCACCTCATTTCCACCTCATTTAGCATGTATGGATATTTATTTTTCTCCATTTATTTAATTTTTGGCTTAATTAATTCCCAGATTTCCCACTAAACTTAGGAAAAGTGGGTTTTGGGGGTTCAAAACACATTTTTAACCCCTCAAAGTGTGTCATAGTAGAAATTTGAGGGTGAAAGGTGTAATTTTGATTACTCATACCCCATAAAAATTCTCTAGGCAACACTTATTACAATTCAATTACAATTTTTATTGCAATTTTCGACTTGCGGGAAATCTAAAAAATTAAAAAATCACTACCTAGACCTAACCACATTCCACGAAATTTTTTGTGTGATCTAGTATGGTAATATACATTGACTCTAGACACTAGGACTCACCCAAGGCATCACCATCAAGCCGTACTCCGGATTTGGGGTAAAATTGGAGGAAAAAACTCAATTAATTATTAAGTCCAGATAGGGAGATGATAATTAACCGAGTAAAAAAAACCTCCCAGAGTAATACTCACTTGTTGGAAAGGTCTCAAGTTACCTAGGCCTATTACAGACTCAATACTGACTCAAATTCATCATTACTAGCATCACTTATTACAATTCCCCGTAGGGCGTGGAATTTGGGTACAAGAGAAAATGATAAGTAGAAGTAGAGTTTAAAAACTCTGATGAACTGATGATATCTAATGGTACAAATGTCTTCTGGTTCATCCTTGGGCATGGAGTCTTCTCATTATCATCAAGTGCCACTCCAGTTGTCAACAGGGGACATACTTGCCAAATGAGCGGCTAATGGTTCAACATGGAGATTGTTTATTTTTGGTAGCATCGGATGTGCTCTAAGTCTCAAATTTTGTGGAGAGGGTTAGGCACATGCATTACAAATAACCCACAAATCGTTTTGGGAAATTCCAACCAAAAACAGTTTTATAAGAAAAAATAATTATTTTTAATGGGGACCCTAAGTCTAACTTAGGAAATTAAAATAATTAATCTGTATTAATGTAAACTGTGGGTGAATCTTCTAGAAAAAACAGATCAAGTCAAAATATAATCTTAGTCGTTGATTAGAGATCTAATATAAACCGTTGAAGTCTCAACGAGAAGACTATAAACGAAGACTTGAGGGTCATTTGTAAGAGACATCGAGGCAGATACTCAGTTGCCCAAGAAGACCGATTCTCACTGGTTGAAGTTTGGCACGAGAAATTGATTCAGAGGGAGAGTTTTAGGGTGGAGACAAAGAGGGATCAGCAAGGGCTAAGTGTAGAGAATCTGGCAGAGAGAAGCAGGGAAGAGGAATGATTGTGCAGAGGCAGTGACGCAGTAGCAGTGATAGTGCAGAACCTGTGATGTTGGAACTGCATAGCCATTGTGCAGAGGCTGACACAGTGAGACGCAGAGGGTCTTGGAGGCACTCCAGGGTCAGAAACTCACTGAAAAGCAAGTGAGGAATTTGGTTGTAAATTTCTCATAGTATTTATCTTCTGTTCTGTTGGTCATTTTCTGTACGTGAGATTTTGCTTAACAATAATAAAAGAAACCCTCATCTGCTGCACCGGTTTTCCCACATTGGGTTTTTCCTGGGACAATTTTCCAAAAATAATTGTCATTCATGTGCTTGTATTTCTTTATATTTTGCTCAGCATTTTATTTGTGAAGACTGCAGTTGTATTTATTTCAACATTTACTAAAGAAATTTCTATAAATAACTTGTTGCTGAATAATACGTAAGACAAATAATGTCAGATACTGCAGTAGAATTTCGTTTTAGAAATTTTCACAGAGAAAACATAGACAAGAATGGGTCAGTTGAGGAGGTTGATGTGCACAATGTGCATGAGGAGTCATTCTTGGAGAGCCAGTTGGAGGCTCATATGGAGCCACAACAGGTTTGGATTGCTTTAGAGAAAGCAATCTTGAGGCGAGAGGATTTGTCATGTTCCTTTTTCAGGTTTCCCTTATGCAGTGGTCATGATGGAATTCCAGGGTCGGAGGCAGCTAGATCACAGGAACAGGTTTACTCCAACAATGGTCCCAGGGGCTTCTGGAGGGGTTTCATGGGGTTTTGAGGAGTTCCTATGGGATTTTATGGCATTTTCTTAGCATATTCCATCATCTACACAAATTTCCTTTCGTTTTGTTACATTCGGACAACTTTCGAAAAACAGGGTTATTATTGGGCCTAACTCAATTAATTACGCTTAAGGTGGCATTTTGAAATGAATAACTTGACAGAACACCTTAGTGTAACATCTCGTTGGAACCAAAATGAGAATATCTACAAGATAGAATGGTTAGAAGTGATTTTCAGTGGCCTAAGGAGGCATGGTGGCCAATTTACCATTTTCCCACATTAAAAAGATATTTTAATTGAACTAAAAAGAGGCAAATGTGCTCAATGATTAAAATAATAATAAAATAGGAGCTTCTAGAGGGTCCACTAGATCTATAAAAAGAGGAGGAGGCCATTAGAGGACATCTTGGATTTGTGCATTGTCTTTGTGGTGCGATCATTTTCTGTACGAGAGATTTTGCTGAAGAATAATAAAAGAAACCCTCATCTACTGCACCAGTTTTCCCACATTGGGTTTTTCCTGGGACAATTGTCCAAAAATAACTGTCATTCATGTGCTTGTATTTATTTATATTTTTCTTAGCATTTTATTTGTGACAAGTACAGTTGTATTTATTTGAATATTTACTGAAGCAATTTTTGTAAATAACTTCTTGTTGAATAATAAGTAGGAGAAATAATATCAGATATTGCAGTAAAATTTTGCTTTAGAAATTTCACATGGTATCAGAGCTAGATTGGGCAAAGGCACAAAAGAATCTGTGTTGAAGGGAAGTCGTGGTGTTGTATCTCAATAGAAAATCAAACCCTAGAAGGGTTATGTAGTTTTCTGCAGGGGCTGCCAAAAAAGGAAAAAGAGCGATGGGAGATCATGGCATCTCAAAATTATCTTCTAGGTTGAAAGAGGAAATTGCTTGTTCATCTACTTCAGCATCAACTGATGATTGGTACATTGATAGCAGGGCTTCAGCACATATGACTGGAGTCTGAGAATATTTCTTGCGCTATCAAGAAGAAAGGACGAACTTCCAGATTACTATGGGATGTGAAAAATTCTGAATATTACTTATGCAGAAACGCTATTGTTAAATCGCGATTTACTTCTCCTACTTATGCAAGTTATTAATCTGAAATGTTTAGTATTAACATCGAAGTAAACACTTTAACCGCCTACACAGATACAAATCTAAACTGAATACATGCAAATAGACAAAGTGACACACAAGATTTTTTGGACAACTGTCCCCGGAAAAACCCAATGTGGGAAAGCCAATCTTCTGGCTACTGAGGGTTTATATTATTAAGTAGATTCTAAGTACATCAAATTTGGGCACCTTACTCGTTAACCCGATAGAGAAATACAAAAATCTGCAGCAATATCTCGGTTTTGGAGACGGAGAAACTGACTGATTCACACACTCAAACGGGATTTACAGAACTCAACCTTTTTCTATCTTCAGAAACCCCAGTGCTGCTCTGAAGCCCTCTGCTTCAGCTTGGCTAGACTACTGGTGCCCCTGCGCTGCCCTAGTTGGGCCTGCGTAAGCCTTGATGGCCTCCTATTGCCTCTGCGCTACCTTTTCTGGGCCTGCGTAGCATTGAAGCCCTCTGCGCTGCGCAGCTACTGCATAACTAATACATAGCTGCTGCCCCCTCTGCGTTGCTCTTACTGTTGCTTCTCTGCCTCTTGCTGACTCTTGGCTCTGGGATCAGATCATCCCTTTAGCCAATACTACCCCTCGCTGCAGCTAAAACACTTATGGAAATTCTTAGCAAACCACGCCCTAGAATTCCAGCTTAGTCTCAGTGCTCTGCCTCTGTGTGTATCCTCCAACTGACCCCAAGCCTTTCCTTTATCCTTTTCTCATTGGGAAAGCAATGGTCGTGATCTAATCTTGATTCGATGGCTAGGATTAAAAGAAAGCTTGATCCATGTGACTTAAGTCATTTCCATTACATGTTTAAATTAATTACCTTTAATATTTTAATTTTTCTAAGTTAGACTTAGGGTTCTCCATTAAAAATATTAATTAATTATTTTTTTCCTAAACCGGATGGAATTTCTCAAATCCCTTTCTGGGTCTTGGAGATCTCATGTACTCTAGTCCCTCCACAAAGTTTGGGAGCTAGAGCACATCCGATGCTACCCCAACACTCAAAATCTCAACACTCCCTCTTAGTAAGGAAAGTGCTCTAGCACAACACTACACCCCCGAAGTTCTGCATTAATATTTGGTGTGGGTCTCTGCGCTGATGCTTGGCCTGTTTCCCTTCATCACTGCATTGTTGCTGCTCTCCCATACTGCTGCCCATGATGCTGCCACCGCCACTACCACATCTGTACTGCAACACCCTCTCAATCTGCTACATCGTGTTGCCAACTGTTGCAATGCAACTCAGTTGCTAAGAGAAACAACTAAATACTCCTGCCCAATTTTTGACAGACAAGTTAGTTGGGTTGCACCCTCATCACTGAAGCTCCATAGGTTGTTGATCTCTGTTGTCATCTAGAGACAACTACACAGCTCCAGCTCTGCACTGCGTAAGCATACCTCCTTTGTGCTGCTGAAGTCACATCAACCCCTACGCTAAAATCCACTACATTGTTGTTCGCTGTAATGTCCTCCTGAAGCTTCTACACTGCTGCAACTCTGCTCTACGTAAGCCTGCCTGCACTGCACTGCTGAAGTCACATCAGCCCCTCTGCGCTGTGCTGCTCCCTCTCAGCATTTAGCTCCGCCTCTGCTCCATCTATGATTCTCTGCACCCACTACTCCACTTGTCCCACTACTGTCTTAAGACTCTCGTAGCACGGATGTGATCCAAGAGTTGGGCTACTCAAGGATCCCGTCACCACTTTGTAGATGCTCTACAAATCCATGTCGCCCCACTTTCGTGGTGCATGAGCACTCATGGCTACGTCATCTTTGGAGCAATCGTTTGCCACAGCAGCCTTGGAGGTAGAAGCTTCCTTGTTCTTCTTCTTCTGAGGACAATTGTTGGTGAAATTTCCTAGTTCGCCGCGCTGGAAACACTTGATCTTTGATAGATCATGCTTCTTCCTCCCTTGCTGCCTCTTTGACGCCAAGACTGCATCTTCTGCCTCTTCCTTCTTCATTTTACTTGATCCGGCGTTTTACCGTCTCTTGGTGAATCGACGGAGTTCTTCTTGCCAGAGGATCGCCCACATACTGTCCCATTTGGGAAGGTTCGCTCTGCCCAAGATACTTTGCACAAAAGTTTCCCAGTCCTCTGTAACCGCATTGAGTGCAATCCTCACCATCACATCATCATCCACTTTCATTCCCATGGCAGTCAATTGATCCCTAATCGCCTGTAATCTAAAAAGGAAGGGTTCGATCTCTTCTCCCTTGGCCATCATGAATAACCTCATCTAATTTTCCAAAAGCATTCTCCTCTAGACAGATCTTCCTTCATATAGTGAGGTCAAAGCCACCCACATATCATGATCCGTTGTCTTCTCGTCTATGTGAGGCACTTCATGATCTTTGACACCTTCCATGATGAAGCGCTTGGCGTGAGCCGCTGCTTCTTCATGCTTCTCCAGGAGCTTCGCATCGGTTGGTGTGGCCAGGACTTTCTTTGCATGCTCCCTTAGACCAAATTCCTCCATGACTACCAGGATTCTAGCCTTCCAAATTGCAAATATGGACAGGTCATCCAACCTATCCTGATCACGTAGTCCTTGAGGTTCCATTTGCTCAACAAATCTTTCGGAACTAATCCTTCTCTCTATGCTAGAGACTCAGATCAAGGGTCCTTGGCGAGAAAGGCGCCCTCTGCTCCCTCTGACAACTGACTTCCTCTCTTGGAAGTCTGCCAAATCACAACGAATCAGCTCTCTTCGATCCTCTGATCGATCTGTAGATTTCTTTGGTTGGAAATCCTCTGAGAATTTGTTCTCCCGCTCTTTGTCAACTAGTGCTTAGGCTAATTTCTGCACCTTCAGAATTTTAACCCCACCAGCAATTACTGAAGCTCTATAGCGCTGATTCTAACACTCTAAATCAGCAACAGCTTTAGGAATGCGTCACCCTGGCTGGCCTCTACGTGAGTAGACAGTCCCAACACAACGTCTGTGCAGTAAGTACATGGGTCTGCGTGGAGACTGCATTACTCTGGCCTCTGCGTGGCTCTGCTTCCCTCTGCTGCTACGTTTTTCTCTCTAGTCCAGCTTTCTACGGCTGCTGCTGCTTTCCGCAACAAGGATTCTTTAGTCTTCTTGCTGGTGATTTAGCTAGATCTACAATTGCTTTGATACCATGTGAAAATTTCTGAATATTACTTATGCAGAAACGCTAATGTTAAATCGCAATTTACTTCTCCTACTTATAAAAGTTATTAATTTGAAATGTTCAGTATTAACATCGAAGTAAACACTTTAACTGCCTACATCGATACAGATCTAAACTAAATACATGCACATAGAAAAAGTGATACACAAGATTTTTTGGACAATTGTCCCCAGAAAAACCCAATGCGGGAAAATTGGTCTTCTAGCTGCTGGAGGGTTTATATTATTAAGTAGATTCTAAGTACAGCAAATATGGGCACCTTACTGGTTAACTCGACAAATAAATACAAAAATCTGCAACAATACCTCTGTTTTGGAGACGAAGAAATTGACTGATTCACACCCTCAAATGGGATTTACAGAACTCAGCCTTTTTCAGTCTTCAAAAACCCCAACGCTGCTCTGAAGCCCTCTGCGTCAACTCTGATAGCCTGTTGGTGCCCCTGCGCTGCTCAGGAGAGTCCTGCGTAACCCCAAACTGGGTGCCGCAGTCCCTGTGCTACCCTACCTAGGCTTGCGTAAGCCCTGATGGCCTCATGCTGCCTCTACGCTGCCCTTTCTAGGCCTGTGTAGCACTAAAGCCCTCTGCGCTGCGCAACTGCTGTGTAATTGTTGCGTAGTTGTTGCCCCCTCTGCGCTACTCTGACAATTGCTTCTCTGCGTCTTTCTGAATCTTGGCTCTGGGATCAGATCATCTCCTTAGCTAATACTACCCCTCACTACAGCTGAAACACTTCTGAAAATTCTTAGCAAACCACGCCCTATAATTCCAGCTTAGTATTAGTTTTCTGCCTTTGTGTGTATCCTCCAACTGACCCCAAGCCTTTCCTTTATACTTTTCTCGTTGGGAAACCAACAACCGTGATCTAATCTTGATTCGACGGCTAAGATTAAAATAAATCTTGATCTGTGTGACTTAAGTCATTTCCATCACATGTTTAAATTAATTACCTTTAATATTTTTTAATTTTCCTCAGTTAGAATTAGGGTCCTCAATTAAAAATATTAATTAATTAATTTTCTCTTAAACTGGATGGAATTTCTCAAATCCCTCTCTGGGTCTTCGAGATTTCATGTACTCTAATCCCTCCATAAAGTTTGGGAGCTAGAGCACATCCGATGCTACCCCAACACTCAAAATCTCAACATGGGAAACAAAAGAAAGTTTACCCCAGTAGGAAGAGGGACCATAACATTTTAGATAGAAGCGGGAGATAATCTTTGGGCCACAAATGTGTTGCATGTGCCTGGATTGGGATTGAACCCACTTTCAGTGTCTCAGCTGCATGACAAGGGATACGATGTGTACTTCATTGGAAGAAGAGTATATGTTAAACATCCAAGTTGGAAGAAGAAGGCTCAGATTGGAACTCGAAGTGTAATATTCCCAATTAACAGACAGCTAATTGGAATATTCATTTTTGATTAATTTTTGTTTTTCCTAAGTTTAATAGGAAATAAAGGGTTGAGGGGACCCATGAATAAAACATTAGAATAAAATCACTTTCCTAAAGTCACTGGGCAGATTAATTAAAAGATGAAGTGGGGCCCATGAGGCCAAGTGACAACGCAAGAGAGGAGGCACTTAATACAATGTAGTAGCGTGGGGCCAGGCAGAGCAGTCGTAGCGCAGCGTAGCAAGGGACATCGTAGCATAGAGAGACAACGCAACATAGGTGGGCCCAAGGGAGTTCAGGGGTTCACAAGCATAAAAGGACAGGAAGGCAGCCTTTCTCATTCATTCTTGCATCTTATGATTTGCTGTCTGTCAAGACTAGAGCACGCTCAAGTTGTTTAGCTGGGTCTACAGTGTTGTTTAGCACAAGGGTGTCTTCGAGCAGATATCCCAACCTCGTCCTCGGGGGACTTCGAGTGCCCGCTCAGGAGAGGAGCCATCCCATCAATTTTTGGAGAGTAGCATCACCATTTCAGCCACAGGATTACGCAGTCACTTCCTAGGCAGCGCAGTCTTCCAGGGGATTAGGCAGTCATAGAGGAGAGAAACTCCGGGGGAGGAGAACTCCATGAGATTTCAGTCTGGGAGATTGTGAGGGGATTAGCGCTTCCGTAGCTAAGTTTTTCAGAGAGTTGGAGGCCTTTCTTTCAGTGTTATCATCATAGAGGCCAGTGTACCCAGTAGAAGAGCATACCCATCCCTAGAGGGTGAAATTCCGAGATCAGCCTTTTCGGAATCCCTTCGCGGGTTATTTTGGGTTTGGAGGAGAAGCCAGTGTCCTAGTTTCAGCATTTTCTGAGCAACGGAGCAGCCCCATCTTGCAGTCCCTTTTCAGCCAACAACAGTATTTTCCAGCAGGATTGCGTAGAGGAGGAGCAGAGCTTGAGCAGAGATTCTGATAGAGGAGTGATCGTTTCAGCCTGCCTTAAGCAGGCCAAGGTGCTATCATTCTGAGCACACTTTGTACATGTTCCTCATTTCAGATATTTAATAAAATGGCTCAGTTGTTCTGGCTTATTTGCAGTGTTTCTTATGTGTGTTTCTATATGTTGTAGTTTCGTTTATGTTGTTTTGTATTGCTGTTTATTTCCTATTCGGAATATTACAGTGGTATCAGAGCTCATAGACTTGGCTCAGCTTGTGGAGCAATCAGTCTATGACACCCGAAGAAAGAGAGTTCATCACTTACCGGAAGCAGAGGTACAGGGACAAAGAGCGTAGGCTCAAAATTACACCAGCAGAAGACGACCTCATTCCGAAAGAGGAAGACAAAGGGAAGGCACCAATGGCAAATGAGATGGACGACAGGAAGGAGTTTGGTAACCTCCTCTTGAAATATATACAGGAGCTTTCTAAGAGAATAGAGGAAATGGGGCTGAAGATTGCCAGAGAAAATAAACAGTGTGAGATCCTCAGGGAGTTTCACAGTAGAGAAGGATCTAGTTCTTCTCACCATATTTTGGAGAAGAATGTTGCGCAGCAGGTGGTGCTACGCACTCCCCCACATTCCACTATGCCCATGTTTCTAACCCCACAAGTAGGAATGGGAGGACCCCAGGAGCTGGAGGTGGCTCATTACGGGGAATATTTTGCAGAGTATCAGTCGTATGGGCGAGAGTTTGGAGAAGCCCTCTCCTTCCACGACTTTTGCCAGCTGAAGAACAACAGGCGACCCTGAAACCAAAATAGAGGAGGATACATGCAGGGGAAGGACCTGCAACGTACCGTGGGCAGATTTTTCTTACCTACCTTTGATGGATCATCAAAGTGTTCAGCTAAGGCTTCGGTAGAAAAGCTGGACATCTATTTTTAGCAGAACCAGATGGTGGAGGTAGAGGCCATCAAGGTGGCAGCGCCACACCTTGAGGGTGAAGCCCACGACTGGTGGTTCCACGGGATGTCCACACTAGGTCACGCGGGAATGATAGCGTATGCAGAGTTCAGTTAGAGGTTGGTGGAGAGATTTGACCAGAAGGACCCAAAGGATCATTTCGTTGAGCTGACTAAGCTCAAACAGTTCGGGAGCATAGAGGCTTACATTTCCGAGTTCTTGGAACTCTCAATGATGGTGCTAGATTTTTCATTGGCCAGGAGGATTTATATGTTTATTGACAGGTTGGCAGAACCATTACGTGGACTAGTCAGATCCA
The DNA here is from genome assembly GCA_034641835.2 of Pinus albicaulis. NCBI lineage: Eukaryota > Viridiplantae > Streptophyta > Pinopsida > Pinales > Pinaceae > Pinus > Pinus albicaulis. The sequence continues at coordinate 31,152 of JAXQQM020088040.1, forward strand.
CTAGGCCTACTACACTGCAAGATGCAGTGGGGAGGACTAGGGACCTGCAGGATGCCCTGCCAAGGACGGGAGCTCCATTTCCACCAAAACCAGCGTTCTAACAGAAGGGAAAAGACACGAGAGCTCCACCCTCGAAGGGGAACCAGGGTCGAGGGCCATTGGATGATGATACCCGGAGAGACTTGAGACGGAGGAAGTTATTCTTCACTTGCTAGGAGCCATGGGCACCGGGTCATTGTTGTGCCGCAGGGAAGGCACATTATATTGAGGTCTTCTCCGACACTGAGGGAGTGTGAGAATTTATGAATGTTACTTTATGCAAAAATCTACTGTTAGATCTGATTATACTTCTCCTACTTAAACAAGTTGTTAATGCTGAAATCTTTAGATTAACATCGAAGTAAACACATAACAGACTTTCACCAATTCAGATCTAAAACATAAAATTACATGCACAATAGACAAAGTGACACACAAGATTTTCTGGACAATAGTCCCCGAAAAAACCCAATGCGGGAAAATTATCTTCTGGCTGCTGGAGGGTTTATATTATTAAGTAGTTTTCTGAATTCAAAAAATCTGGGCACCACACTGGTTAACCCGACAGAGAAAAATATAGATCTGCAACTAACCTGTTGTTCTGAGACCAAAACCTTGACTTATCCACACCCTCAAATGGGATTTACAAGACTCACCCAAATTTTGGCCCTAGAAACCCCAGCGATGCCTTTGAAGCCCCCGCGTCAGTCTCTTCAGCCTCTGCATTGGCCTAGAGAGGGATGCATATCCCCAGAATAGGTTACGCAGACCCTATGCTACCCCTGAGTGTCTCTGCGTAACCCAAATGGGTCCCCTGCTGCCCAACGCTGCCCTAGAAGGGACTACGTGGCACTTGCGTAGTTGAAGATGCCTCTGTGTTGCACAGCTTCTGCCCTCTCTGCTACTGCTGCCTCTGCTTCTCTGCGTTGTCTCTGGAAGCTGCTCTCTGCCTCTTGCTGATTCTAGGTGCTGGGATCAGACCATCCCCTTTGCCTAAACTACCACTCTCTGCAGTTGAAACACTTCTGAAAGTTCTTAGAAAACCCTGCCCTAGAACTTCAGCTTAGTCTCAGTGCCCTGCCTCTGTGTGTGTGTCCTCTATTAATCGCTCACCGCCTACACCTACCTACCAGTTAGTGGGAAAAGCATTCAACCCCACCAGGCGTGGTTGGTGGCAAGGAACTCAGAGAAGGGGTTGTCACCTAGTCCCGACTCTCTCCGTTTAAGCTATCTCCTAGGTTAGCTATGGGGGGTGGTCCCTGAATAAAAACTAAGTTAAAGATGTGAGTATTCTAGAAGAGTTGTTAGAGTTAAATAGATTACTTCTTCGGATTTATAAGCAAAAGAGGTGATATGAGCAATAACCATCAATGCATAAGATAAGCATGAAACATATGAGAAACCAGTGCCTCCAGAGTATTTCTCTTTGAAATGAAAATGTATTGGCTTAAATGAAGTACAATTCTTTCAAGATAAATAGTTTTATGAATCAAAGCATGAGATGCAATTAAACTAAATTTGGATGCAATTAATCTTGGTTACTTTTAATCTAAAATGCCTAATCTAGGTGAGAAGTCCTCCTCTTGTGCTCTTACCAAGGGGTAAAAATGGGGGTGACTATACGAAAGAGGGAGCGAGGGCACGAGGGTGTCATTAACGATACCCGTCCCTTGAGTCTTACGAGCTAGCGTGTGCCTTCATTCCTACAAGGGGACAAGCCACCTTCATAACTGCAGGGTCACACACCTTTACCTTATTTCATACCAAATGGAAGAATTTTCCAAGAAAGCCTTTTTCCTATGATTTCTATCAACCAAGTTTATGCTTGGAGGTTGATTTTAAATATGAAACTAAATTAGAATGCCTAATATCATATGAGAGTGAGTTTGCAAGTGTTATGTTTCTTTATGGAGATGCTTCAATAAATATGCTTAATAGTTAGAACAATAACTCAAGTTGCCATAAATTTAAAATGTTATGCTTCTTTACTTGTAGTATATTGTGAAACTTAACCAAATGAGAAATAGATCACAAAACACAATTAAGTGATAGCAAATGAGATTGCAAATTAGGAAATTAAAGGACTATGCAATCTAAGAAATTAATGAAATGAAAATATGATTTATTCACATGCAACTAGATTAGATTAACAAAAGAATTGATGAATGCAAGGAAATTAGTTTGAGAAAATTAAAAAAACTAGACAAA
>JAXQQM020076686.1:0-13152 GCA_034641835.2 Pinus albicaulis
ATATGGGAATGTCAAAATTTACTTGTACCTTAAAGGGAGTCGCAACTCCAGAGTGGCTACTGGATGCAGATGCGCCGCCGGTGGGCAGCCGTTGAAGGATCCGAGCAAAGCTATCCATCATCGCGTTCCTTTGTTTTTCGAGGGCCTCCTCGAGCAATATTTTGATAGGATCTCCTGCTCCCTCATCTTTCTTTTCGTCCCCCATGGGCGTCCGTCGAGGTTTGCGAGGCTGATCTTGCAAAGGTTCCACCCGATCGAGCCCTAGCTCCTTATACCCCGACCTCGTTGGGGACATGCAAAGAAGGATCGAGAAAAAGCAGACCGCTCTGATACCACTGATCCGGATTTATGCAGGAACGCAATAGAATAAACATATAAACATAAAGACAGAGATGCAACGGAGATAACACTTCATTTCATTAATATCAAAGAACTGAAATTTGCTTACAGACAGAATGGAAATAAAACTAGCTAGGGCGCTGGTAGCTATCTCTGAGAAGAGATGTGGCGGCTACAGGCCTCTGAACTGTGTTACAATGAGGCTCGAAGGCCTATTTATCATTTAGAAACAATGGGAAATCCTAAACAGCCAAAACCCTAACCCTAGAAGATGAAGTGCCAAAACTATGGGCCCCGTTTGGGTAAATTGGTGTTTCAACTTCCCAGGGGCGTAACTTTGGCATACGATCTCCGTTTGACACGTACCATACCTCGTTAGAAAGATCTATCCGAGGAATACAAATTTGGAATGGGAAACATCGGTCCATGGACCCATGTTGCCCTCCGTTTTCCCAAAAAACGTCGTTTAGGGCCTCAAAATGGCTCTGGAAGTTTAGGACCCAAAAAACTGCTAAAAATAGTAAACTGTGCCGAAACTGAAAAACTGAAATAGACAATGGTGGAGCCCCAAGTGGAATAGGCGGGTGACCACCAATATCCACCTGGATCACAGTTAGCAAGCAGTGTAATCCAGCAACCGGCTCGTCTGAAAAACCATAACTAAATGCCATTTTGTCGACCCGACTGCAATGCAATCAAAGGACGCCCATCATAATTAATCTCTGATCATTAATAATGAGAGCCGAAGGCTGGATCATATTGGAGCGTGTGGAATCGCTAAGATGAGTGGAGGTCCGATATTGAACATTGTTAAAAATTAATTAATGCAGATTTGATGTGAAAACTTAATTGAACAGCGTTAAATGTTAATGCGATTGATATGAAATCACCATATCCATGTCCCATCGTCTTAAACACCATCAAATGCACCCACAGCCGGGAGCAGGGCAAGTTTTTATTGAGGACATGTGGCAGAAATTGATTGGAGCGGATCTTTGTTTGGGCCGCTTCTGCAGTGGAAATCCGGACCCGAAAAATATTAGGGCGAATTTGATAAGAAATTTGCGTCACAACTCTCCCTCCGTATGCCAGCCCAATTTTGGATCCGAAAAAGATTAGAGCGGAATTCATTTGGTTTTCCCGTCACAAAATTGGCTGACGTCAGCAGGCTATTTTGGAATGCGAATTTGGTTTGAATTATGGTTTATCGCCATTTGAAGTTCGGCGGGCTCGACTTAAGAACAATTTTGTTTGATCCCATCTTATAAAGTTTTTGTTGGTTTTCTTTTATAATACACATATTTATACTGAATCATGGGAATACCACACTAAACATGTGGAAAAGTTATATAAATAATTATTGAGAACAATCATTTTTATGTAAAAATATCCAAATGTGCTTTTGGGAAATAAGAATTCGAGTATTTGGTTCATATTGTTTTAAAGGAAGGAGTGAAGTTGGAGCCTCAAAATATGCAAGCTATTACAAAATGACCTATTCCTAAGAAAATCAAGGTTCTTAGAATATTTTTTAGACTTACATGATATTATTGATCATTTGTTGAGAATTATGCATGCATTTCAAGTCCACTCACATATCTCTTGAACAAAATATCATTTATATGGAATGATGAGGCTACTTTGGCATTCTCTCTTTCAATGGATGCCATGTCTTCTACACCAACATCAGTTGCACCTATTTTTGGTAAAACATTCATAGTAGAGTGTGAGGCACTAGGACAAGGAATTTACGTAACATTAACACAATAAGGGATATCATTGGATTTTAAAAGCAAGGAGGTTTTGTCCACATGTTGTGGCTAGGAGGGTTCAAAAACATTTGAGTTGTAATAGCTAAGTGTCAATACCTCAGCTGACTGTATTACTTAGACTAGTTAGAGTTGTAGGAGTCGAACAGTTTCAGTTAGTTGAATTATTATAATTAGACCTTTTGATTTCTAGAACAGTCCTCTCAGAGGAACCGAAGAGCCATATGTTATGTATATAAATTGTAATTCCTCGGATGAATAAAAGTAGAGAGGGAAGAGGAGAGTAGAGAGGGGATTTCTGCAATAAACCTCTGTGTGTGAACAATTGTTTCGAGTTAAATGATTTCCAAGCTTAGTTGCCATTGAATTATCTCGAACTGCTAGTTGTGAAGAATTGTTTAACTATGATGTGATTGGGTACTGATAATTCCATTCTTCTGTCTTTGAATTCCCGTAAATTGTTGGATAACCCTGTGAACTCACCCCACCCGAAGGCGAGGTCTGTGTAGAGAACCGGGGTCGTGAAAACTGTTCAAGTATAAAAATCCCGCTTAATAAAGAGACAAAATTGTTGTGCTTTCGAAACCTGACCCGAGGATTGGACATGAGTTAACAAACAAAAGGATAGCGGAACCAGACTTGCACCCATGGTCAAGCCCTCTACCAAAACCACGAGTGGAATCACAAAAGCGGGTTTCCCATATCGCACCGCTTTTGCGGAGTAGGCGGTATTTCCTATTCGCAAGCAATTCCATAGGGAATGCGACACATGGCGAAGTGACCCTCGGAAAACCACCGTTTAACTCGCGCCATCGCATGTTAAAGCCCGACGTTGGAAGCCGAGCGAAATTGCCAAGAGTCGTTGATTTGGAGAAGGGCCATCGGACGGTGGTCGCACGTTGAACTTGCCCGGAGGTTAACTAAGGTGTGCGGAGGATATCCAGGTACGATACAAGTGTTTGATTGGTTATTGATATATATAGGTGGGGCCGGAGTATAATCAAATTGTTTAATTAAATGATTGGCGTATAATTAGCATAAGTCTGGAGCGTGATTGTTGTAAGGCTGGGTGGTGAAATATAGAGCCAAAAGTTCATTACAAGTTATTTGTTTAAAAAGAAACGTGGAGTATAAATACAAAGTGTTGAAAGTTAAACATTGGTTATAAGGCTTGGAGATAATATAAAGTCGGGAATATAAATTAAATTCCAACGATTGTGGATAGTATTTATTTATCAAATTCTACGAATTTGATAAATAAACCTAAACAAAGAAGAAGTCAATTAAGACTCAGGCTGGAGGAAAAGAACGGGGTAAACCAAGGGAAAATGCTGACAGAGCGATTGTAGACACACCAACTCTCCTTGGGGGTCCAATTTCAGTTTTGTTGCGTCACAAGATGATCTCTCTTCTCTGGCATTTACTTGTATTGAAGATCACTATTCTAGGAATAAGGAGTTATTTTCTCCAAAAATAACCCTAGCCAAACATTGACAATGCATCAAGGATATCTTTCTATGCTTCATAAGTACATATGTTCTACTTCCAAATCATGTCTTGGAAGTGGTTGTTTTGTTGGAAATTATTCACCAGCTGGTTTCATACCAAAGTCTTTTTCACATTTTCAGCATCCAATACATGAAAAAGATAATGGTTTAAAACAACATAAATATTTGAAATTTTGCAAGAATTGTCTGGCACACTTTGAATATGAATTTTGAAGTCAAGCGCATGATGTTGTATAGGATCAAGTGTCATTTTGAATACCAAATGTTTCACAAGAAACTTCTCAACATGCTACCCTGCAGTAAGGACTAAATGACAATATTGCATCAACTATTTCCATAATAAAAGTGCACCTCGGCCATAAGACTAAACAACTACAAATGTTGTAGATCTAACAAGACCACACAAACAAATGTATTCCACAAGGCCAATACTGTATGAAAAATGAAAAGGAGTTTGCAACCAAAAATACCTTAGGCAACTAATTCAATTAGATACACCAAACCATCAACAAAAAGGAAAACCAGCCTACTCAAAAGGCAAGTGTTTACCTCCTTTGACAAAATTTTGAGTTCCGAAACAAGGGCCTTTATTGTCTTGTCAATGCCCCTAGTAATTTGAATGGGGTTTGCACTTGCTGCAACAACCTAAACAAAAAGGTTTCATTTCAAATTATTTTCCACAAATTTAAGACACAACCATTGTTAGTTTTGTATTTCCTAACAAGATCATAAATTTTGACAAAAGAACCAAAATTTTTTAATACCTAATAGCAATTTTTTCACTCAAAAACTATCTTAGACTCAATAAGCCCAACCCAAAACTAAAAAACCAAACACCATAAGACCCTACAAAAATGAATAGATGATCTTAATCCAATACTATCAACAAAAAGTTACCTTTACACCCTCACTTATTAAACCCTGTGCTGTTGAATTTTAACTTCAACTGTTGTAGCAGAAGGACGAATGCAGCAGAAACATTTTTTTTTGGAGGTTTCTTACATGCCATCCAGAAATTTAATTCAGCGTTTAAAATTCCTGCAAGTTTTTTTTGTAGACGGCCGTAGCCATATTTCTGTATAGGATTGTATTTAAACACAACAACCAGCATTAACGCAATTCACCAACCAGAAATTAAACAAACAGAAATTTACCTGACAGTTTTGTAAATTCAAAAGGAGGACACGTGGAGCATTAATATTGGATCGGATGAAATTGAAGGGAATCTGAAAACCTGAAAACCGGACCCGAATTTTTTATAGGGCACATTGGATTGAGAATTCGAGTTAAAATTAGGCAGACGTCAGCATCCCATTTTGGAACGCGAATTTGGTTTGAAATTCAATCTATTCAAACTTTTGAAGTCCGACGGAAAGGGTTCTTTAATGTTTTGATAGTTTAATTTTATGTATGCTTTAATATATACATATGTTTTAAACATATGTTATATATATATCATATGCAAAATGAAAGGTGGGCCATAGAATTTAGTTTTATTTTTATTTTTTTTAAAAGAGGGTTTATTATAATATGTTTTATATGTTACGGCATATAAAAATAAAAAGGACAAAAAAGCTTGGTAGTTTTTTTTATAGATAGTACGTAAATTTTTTATTACACAGCAGTGTGTAAAAAGTGAAAGACTGAGTGTAACTTTTTAAGTGTGTATGCATAGCAGTGCAAAAGTGAAAAACACAGCAGAGTGTTTTAGAGACAGAGTATGTTTGTTTTGAACAGACAGTGAGTTGGTTTTATGCACTGCGTTTTGTAGCAGTCATAATTTTTTAATCCCTCTCAGTGAGGAAGAAGTGTAATAATTTTTTTTTGAGTTATTGAAGGGAATAGAAGTTTGTTTTAAAAGTATTGAAACTCTGTCTCCTGTCAAAGAAATTTTTATTTTCTCTGTGTTAGAGGAAGGGAGATTTATTCTCCATTCATTGTTCTAGAATTTTTCAATATTCCAACATGTGCAAGAAAAACAGATGTTGTGGTTCCATCCCCAGCTAAATAATTTGTCTTTGCCGCAGCTTGCCTTACCAACTTGGCCCCAATATTTTCAACTGGGTCCTCTAATTCAACCAATAAAAATGCCAAAACCATAGCATTGAGATACATTTCATTACACTGTCAATAACAATAAAAATTGACTCAGCCATAACCCTTTCCTTTTATTGTTGTGAAAATCTTTATGCATTACTCTAATGTGGCTAGTCCATAGGCCAAGTAGACCACTGGGTAAAAAATATGTTTCCTTTCACCTTTGAGTTTTCAAATTATGCCTACCAAATCTAAGACATTTAAGAGGGGGAAATAATACAACGTTAAAAAGAAAACCAGAGAACACATCTACAAATTACCTCCTTAGCTACTGTCACACCACCATTAACTATTTTCGGAGAACCATGCTTGCTCTCCAAGACAACATTTTTCCCTTCACCCCAAGGGTGACTCCAACAAGATCAGCAAGTTTGTTCACACCGCCTGTAAGACAAATTGACAATGCTTTCAGTAAGTGTGCAATTGAATGCCAGACCATATGCCAAAACAAACCTCCATGAAAAATTAAAATAACACATTAAAATCGAATATAAGTGGACAAGGAAAGATCCACCGCAGTGAAGTTTCACGTGCAGGTGACCTTCCTTTAAACATAATTTTTTCTCTGACCTACAATTTTTTTGTCATTGAGCCATCCTTGTTGAACTACAACTCCTTTTCCATAGCTCTTGTATTAACTACCTTCTCTCTATTGCGTAATCTCAGAGTCCCTCTTCTGCTTGAGCGATTAAAGGAAATGGGTGAAAAAACTGAAAGAGAAGACAATTGTCTACCATAATTATCAAACATTGCACCCAACCTCTTCCCCTTTCCATTGTTACCCAATGAGGTAGATTTGGCAATTGTTGTCATACCACCCAAAGCAGAGGCCATCTTCTCTTATGCTGAATATAGAATTACAAGATCTTCATATTAGTATGAACCTTAAAAAACATGACTCCCATTGCTAAAAACCACTTTTAAGTTGTAACAGACAAACTAAACAACTATAGCAACTTTTGGCAACTTCTAGAGCATTAAGAGAGAAACAACCAAAGTGAAATACAACCACAGTCCCCATTTTAATGAGACCGGACTATATATTTGCATTAAGATAATAGAAAGAAATCACAACTATATTAAGGCCAGCACAAAACAATCTTTAACCAGTGTCTCTCGCGGCCTTCAGGTTGCCATGCTAGAGGTTGCATATTTTTAATTTAAAATCTTGACCTCTCATGCCCATCTATGAATGTATCCAATGGGATATCTACATCAAATGCTCCTTTATATCCCCAAAAAAAAATTCCCTACTACAAGTGCACTAGTATTGATGGATCACCCCATGCCATCCCACCCACTAGAAACGGTGAAAAAGGAAACCCAAGAAACCTTCTAAAATATCTCAATATGACTATATGGGTGGTTCTTATGAATCAACCAACCATTCAGAACATGCTCATCAATCCAAACCATGAGTATTATGTGACAATATTCAAGGAGGCACTGAATCGGATTTCTGAAGCTATGTTAGAGAAACCCTAAACTCTCACTAAAAATAGGTGAAATGTGGCAACACTCAGAGATTGACATGTGCCAATTGGTACAAGTGGTAGACAATTGGCATGCTCAAACAACGAGGTGATGCAGGAATGACATGAGGGAGAAAATATCAGAAAAGCCCCAAATTTGGAGAACTAAAGCTCATCACCAACCCGAGATTGACAACTTTACATGATGTAACCTATGAAATCGTAAATGGAGAAATCATAGTAACAATAAAGTAACCTATGTAACAATAAAGTCGGATTCATCCTGGGAGTGGTAATGGGACAAATCATAGTGAACAACAGGAAACATGCAGAGTTGCTTACAATCAAATAGATGAAAAAACACATACAAAAAACCTAGATAATAATCATGAACAAGCTTAATATTGAATTATGAACTGTAAAGGAACTTAAAAAATGTGACATTACAAACCTGGTCAAGCACACAAGAAAAAATATCCTGGACATGACCCTGGTTGACAAGTTGTATTGCTCATGATGCAAGAGGATTTGTACCTGCACTGCCAAGTCAATCAAAATCCATCATTATCTATACAATAAATACAAGTAACTGATGTAGTATTTTTTACTCTAAGATCCATCCTTATGATAATGTTAGAACATATTTTGAAAATGTCAAAACATACCTAAATAAGCTCCTCTTCATTTCAAGAACAATTTATTGGAGTCGCATGAACTTGGAACAAGCCTCGCATGATCTGAAAGAGTAGCATCTAAGTCAGCAATGACCTTTTTGTTGCTACGCTGGATCGAGGGAGGTTTTCTCCAAGATTAAATTGCTCCAATAAATTATTCTCTACTAAACAGGGCCAACCACGTGAAGGTGGGAGCTCTTATGGCCCCTACCCCCTCCCCCCTCACATCACTCTCAATTCCCCAATACCCAATCTATATTTCATTTTTTACTTTCATGAGCATAAAAAAAAATATTCAATAACTAATAAAAAAACAATTCAACAAAAAGTACGCAAGGAAACATTGCAATTAATGCTTGATATAAAAATAGTATGATAAATGAGTTTTTTATATAACACAAAAAGCATTCCAAGTATGGTAACATTTGTCTTATAATAATACAATATTTTACATTGTCAAATTTTCTTTTTCTTCTTCCTATTTTTAAAGCTCCTAATTAAATCATCAATATCATCATGCTCTGCTCCTGTTTCGTGCCTTTCGACTCGCACTGCTGACCTAGTTGTGTATTCACGATGTCTGGGCTCATCTAGTGACGGGGCATCGCCTACAAAAACAGATAATATTAAATTTTAATTGTCATTTTTTAAATATCATTGAACTAGTTTGATAATATTAATAAAAAAAATTGCAATGAGATTATTTACCTGGTGCACCAGTTGTTGCCGCTAACCTAGTTGCGTTGTCACGATGTCTGGTCTCATCCAGTGACGGGGCATCGCCTACAAAAATAGATAATATTAAATTTTAATTGTCATTTTTTAAATATCATTGAACTAGTTCGGTAATATTAATAAAAAACATTGCAATGAGATTATTTACCTGGTGCACCAGTTTTCGTCGCTGACCTAGTTGCGTTGTCACGATGTCTGGTCTCATCCAGTGACGGGGCATCGCCTACAAAAACAGATAATATTAAATTTTAATTGTCAGTTTTTAAATATCATTGAACTAGTTCAGTAATCTTAATAAAAAAAATTGCAATGAGATTATTTACCTGGTGCACCAGTTGTCGCCGTTGAGACTGTTGCCATGTCTTCCTCTCTGGTGGTAAGATCCTCAAGGGAAACATTCTCTGTCATTTAAACAAAAAAATTTATAAGGACAACCATCAAGGTATAATTATAAAAAATTATAAGTGGAAATTAATTACCGTCACGGCCCTCACTGATAGTAGCATTGTCGGCCTGGTCCCCACTACAATGATCAGGTTGCACGTGAGGATCATCTACATCTGGCTCTAAAACTGGGTTATTTGCCTCGTCGGTAGTGCTGCTCCCCTGATTTAAACAAAGTTGTTAGACACTAAATTTATGGACGAAAAAAAAATATTGAAAGGTTAATGTTTTACCTTATCAGGCATTCTGGATCTTGGGACCTGCCCCAAGCTTCTGCGACGTTCAACTACAGCTTGATAGCCGAAACAGAAAGCGATATTTTTATCTTCCTCTATAGTTTCTGTTCCGAATTCATCACCCTACATTACATATGATTGTGTATTTTTAATCATATTTGATAGGATTACAAAAACATTTGAAGGCGATACAATTAATTATAAGATGTTTAGCTACTTAATTACAATTCTTGCGGCTAATTTCAAGTAGCCGCCCTGGCCTAGCTTGTGATGGCCCTTTTTTTCAATCCTAGCTTTGGTTGTCTTTGAGGTGTCAGGCAACCTAGCATCAAAATATTGAAGTCAGATATGACGTAGCACACTTTTATTTTAGACATAGAGAAAATTAAAGTTATTGAATTAAAGTTGTAATTTACCTTGCGGGTCCAGTTGGCATTTTTCCTTCTTTCTTTGCCCTTTTCTCTTTTCCGTCATGGATGAGTGCTCTCCACTCACTCTCTGAAACTGCGAGAGGACGCTCATATCTAGGGTTAAATTGCAATTGCGTCCTATAGGTGTCCCCGGTATATTTCAAATATTTTCCGGCTACCTGAGCCACCGCTTTTCTGTCAAATGTGCCGACCCCAAAAAGGGCTTCTAGATAATCTAGAAGTTCTTTTTTCAGGTTGGAATTCTGGGAATTCCACCCTGTACGTATGGTTGGGCCAAAAATTACCAACGCATGGCTCTCCAGAATCCTGTAGAACTCATTGTTTCCTACACAAAATAAAACCAAAAAAAGAAGAAGATATTATCATTAATTTAAAAATAAAAATCATGATAAATATGTTTTAGATAAAGTACATGAAATAGTTAAAATATTAAAATTTACCTCGGAGTTGTACATGCTTTATAGGGACACCCTCATCGTTCACCAACAACGTGCCATTAATGGTCCCTGTGGAGCTGACACGTGTAGCTCCAGGAAACGCAATAATGTAGTTGGCCATATCAGCCTCATCATTGCGAACACGTTCAGCGGTTGGCTGGGTGTCTGCTTGGGCAGGGTGTGTTTCTTGGCTGGAACCTAAAGGAGTAGAAGGTGTATGAGAGGGTTGTTGGGCAATCTCTTGCCCTTGTGTCCCACTACCACCAACACCGGGTTCAGCAAGTGCCAGAAAACGCTACATACAAAATAACTTTTTGTTAGTTTAGTCAATGTAAAAATTAAAAATCAAACTATCACAATTCATCTCATGCAGAACAAAAAAAAATCCTTTTGACTTTTTATTATTACCTGATATCTTTCTAGCTGGCTCATAAGATGTTTTATCCTCTCTTCTGTTTCAGGTGTTTGAGGCGCATCTATCAAAGTATTAAATTCCGACCTTGCATCTCGTGCCTTTTTTTGCAACAAGAACACTGGAGATAGGGATGAAGAAAGCTCTTCCTCAAAGAGGGAATCATTAGGCGTACCATGGCTAGGTGTCTGCATATTTGAACAAAATTAATATTATTTCAATTATGTAAATAACTAAAATACCTAAAGATAGAGCAATGCTGGCACTTTACATGTTCTTCCGCTGGCCTCTTTCCGCGATCATCCTGTCTCAGGGTTGTCCCTGCACTGCTCTGATCAGTCTGCCACATTGCAATAAAATTATAAATGTAAAAACTTGAAAACAATATCTAACTTGAAACACAAAATGAAAACTGAAATAATTTCTAATAAGACACCGGAAGACAGAGTTAGAGTTTCAAATATGCCTTGCATTGAATTCAGTCCTGGAAACATGTCATTGCACATTAAGGCACCCAAAAATTCACTCCACGAATGATATATTTAAGTAGGCTTATCCTATTCTGGGAAAACACCATACCTATAATGCATTCACTTGCATGTATAAAGGGAAAGGAAAACATGTTTTCATACAACGGTGAAAAAGGCATCTTGGGGAAAGGTATCTTTACTTTTTATTTATGTTGTTCACCCACACCACTCTCATGTTTGGATTCAAATTAAGTTAAGGCCTTAAGTATTTTTTGACCTTTCAGTGTAGTTTTTATAAGTGGCATGTATGGATTTTCCATTAATTCCGCACCTTTTCTCTTCATGCGCATGTTTCCCTGGAAATCAAATGCATGATTTAGTCCCATACAATTAACAAGTTGTTGGATCAACTCCATTCGCAATATCATGTTTCCTATTCAATCAAAATTTATCTCAGTTAGGGTAGGTAGGAAGGTTTTCCCTTTGTATTAATAGGGCACCTCTAGCTTGCATTTTTATTATATCTTTCAAATTTAGTGTCGTTTCAATTAGGGCATGAATTTTTGCAACTTTCAAGGTGAGAATGAAAAAAGACAAATTTTTGTGATGGATGACTATATATGACTCCATGGCCAGAGGAAAAGGCACTAATCTACTTCTTCAAATATTTATAGTTCTCATTCACCTCATACGGAGATGGTCCCTGATTTTGAGCCAAATGTTGCAGCAAAAAGTTCCCCCCCTCCATAATTTGATATTAAATGCAAATTTCTTAAATTGATGATGGGGCATGATTATGGAACATTGGCACATACATATGTAATTGAATACCAAGATCATGATATATGTTTGCATATGTTTATGGAGGTGGTGGAGAAAAAAAGAGCTCAAATAGAGCTGAAATTTTTCAGATAAAAAGGACTGTGGGCTTGGCTAATGGTTCCATTTAAAAAATGATATCTAGACAGAGAATACATGTAGCATGCAAACATGCATTGAAAATCCATCTTATTTTTCATTGTATTACTTATGATGGATTCAAATTTGGGTTTCAAAATGCCAGGTTATGGCATGATTTTGTCGAGAAAACCTTAGTTGGATTCTCATGTTGGTTTAATTTATATTTTAAGTTTGTTTTGCAGTCCTTGGGTGATATTAACTCATGAACTAGGTTACCAATGTGTAACAATCATATTTCAAGAATAAAGTTGTGATTTTTTTATATTATTATTATTATCTATTAGCTACGAGTATTGACACCTAATGCCTGGAATTTTAACATCTTGATAGCATGGATAATTTCGAAAATGTTTCTAGTAATGTTAACATAATAACTATCATTACGTGTCTTCACTTTTGTCACCATAATAGACCTGTGATATGGACTCATCACACAACTTTATATGATATGTCCCAACAAGTTCAAACTGGTTGAACCTACCTCATAGTGTGGTCATTAAGGACAAGTTGCTTGGTATATAACTCGATATCATAGATTGTGTTGCAGTTCTGAAAAGAATTCTCAAGTGTCAAAAAAAATTTACAATATGTTCTACTATAAAGCCTTTTGGGATACCTGAAATAATATATGTATCATTGATGACTTTTAAAGTATGACAAGATCCAAAGGGAAAGGAAATCAATGGAAGAGTGATCCACCAATCAGAACCTAGAATTTAGCATCAGATGAGTTAGAGTCTAGGAAATTGAAACCTTATAATTTTAATTAGTGATGAAGGACATCACATAGGTAATTATATGTTCATGTAGAATAATCTGTTAATTCAAATTTAAACTACATAATATGAAATATATACCATAAATTTTTCCACGTAAGTCCAAACAACCTATAAAAACGGAAAACCTTCTTTTTCCATGGGAAATAATTTACCTTTCCTTTTTCAAGATAATCTAAATCACAAAAAATATGAACTATACTGCACACATTCTTGGATAATGTGAAAGTGGAAAAGGAATACCCTACACAAGTGATGCACACATGTACATTTGAACACTAATAGATTTTTTGTAGTTGAAATGCAATGCTTGTTTTCATTTAAATGTAGGGTTTTTAAAGTAGGGAGAAATAATGGCTACCAAATTAATAAGTGTTTCTTTGGGAAAATTT